>JAGDQO010000780.1:0-13347 GCA_018342035.1 Solanum appendiculatum | reverse complement strand
TCTACAAGATTCGAGAAGTTTTAGAAGTTCACTTGCCTTAACCAAAATCGAAATCAATCAACAACCGCAACTTTTCCCTTCCGAAAGCAATCCGAAGCAACACAATCTATTCAAAAAATGAATCACAATCAAATTTTGAAACTAACAACACCAAGAACACGAAATTCGGGCAAAAGGGTCCAAATGGTTCAAAAATATGATTTCGAAAACAAGGTTTGAATCTGGAAATTCTCACATGAAAATGATCCTCAAAGCATTAGAAATCCATTAGTGAAAACCATTTTGAAAAAGGAGTTCAAATCAGTCTACAATCACCATTTGATCAAAATTCGGAGTTCATGCAAAACCCCCCCAAAATCTAACTTTAAAAACCCAAGTTTCAAGTTGAAATCATGATAGAATCAATGGGTAATGAAGGTTTAGAGTTAAAATCAGTTACCCAATAGGTTTCTACGAAAATCTCTCTTTCGAATAGCCTTCTCGAGCTTCAAAATGTAAAAAATGGTGAAAATGGGAAATTTCCCAAATTTACAATTTTCAGCCCTCATTTGTTCTCCACGAACGCGGAGACCAGACTCGCTACACTCTGTGAACGCGTCCACAGCTCCGCGAATGCGGAGGTTTAACACCCAACCCTCCGCGAACGCGGGACCCCCTCTGCGAACACGGAGGTTCAACACATGACACTCCGCGAATGCGGGCAACTACCCTTCGCGAACGTGGAGGCTAAGGCAACTGGCACCATATACAACAAATCAACAATCTCAATAAGTCTCCGAAAGGACCCTCGTGATTCGTTCGGAACCCCGTGTACACAAGTCAGATATGCTACCCTACTAAAATCAACGTTTCAGACTCAATGGAACCGTCAGAATTCGAATTTGGGGTCTCCTTGATCCAGAACCCGATAAAGCAAAACTAAACTAACTCTAAGCCTCAAAGGTTCAAAACCAGCTTGGGACCTCTAAAAATTCCACCAAGGCAACTCCTAGGCCTAAAATCGTCCCCCGAATCCAACGGAGTTGGCGGAATCAAATTCCGAACATCCGATCTTAGAATGTTTACCAAAGTCAACTCTATGATCAAAATTTTACAATTTTCTATATCGGGGCAACTCTCGGGAGGGGTAAAACGGTTATTTTACAAAATTACCAAAAATGACCTTCAGGGGTCATTATATTATCCACCACTAAAAACCATGTTCGCCTCGAACATAAAGTAAAAGAAAGTACCTGAAGACTCTAAAAATTGAGGATATTTGGCACGCATATCGGACTCGAACTCTCAAGTAGCCTCTCCAACTGAACAGTGACCCCACGACACCTTCATTGAAGCAATCTCTTCAATAATATCTTGCAAGTGTGAAGAACGTCAAAATTGTCAATCTCACACAAACACAAAGATCAATGGTAACAAGATATTACAGATATTGGGATAAAATCCTAAGTCAAAAAATCTACTTGAACTAAAGATAAGAACTTTACTGATTGGTATGCACACAACATCAAAGAGATACCAGATAATGTGAAATATGTACACCAGCAATGTGAAAGTGTGTATAGAGGGAAAGAACCATTAGCCACCATGAACATGGATTCATCCGAGATAATTAGGTTGTAAACCTCGAGTGGCAGTAAAGTTCATCAAGAAGTAGGCAAACATTCAAAACCAAAGCTCGATTGAGCAATGTGAATCTTAGACACTGAAATCCAACTCAAAGCAACACAAGTACGTAGTATAGAAAGGATCCCTTTTAGGATAATAAAAGGGAAATCCTCCATCTCAATGCCTTGTGAAGGTAGAGAGACTGTTAAATAATTTTTTTACAAGTCTATTACTCACAGAGACATTCTTATATGAAGGAATTAACACCAAGAAATCTCTTAAAGGCTTCCAATTGCAGTTAGGACCATAAAATCACCGATCATACAGTAAATTTACAAATCAAAGCAATGGCCAAACAGATATTTCAACCAAAACAAAAAAAATCATAGAGCAGTTGTACTTGGATAGCTAATATCTAGCTCTTCCCAAAATGGAAACAACTCTACTATAACATACAAATCAGAGTCATGCAAAAGAGTGAGGTTGCTACATGTCAAAACCTCAATCCCTTCAATTTCCGCTCCAACTCCTTTAACCCCTTAAAGGGTAATATTTTGTGATTCGAGATATCAAGTTGTTCAAGATTGGATGTATGTGAGACGTAATTGGCAAGATCAACAAGAAAAAATCAAAGTCATCGCTGAAATTACAAAGATCAGTGGAATTAATAATCAAATATTGGTGAATAAGCTTAGTTTAGGTACTGTGGATGAGCATAGGGGAGTTGATCACAAACGAATTGAGGCGTGCACGATTGGTGAAAGCAAGAAATCATTGGCAATTATTCCATGTCGGATTAGTAATGCAGATGATTTAATATAAATTCTCAGCATTCTATAGGAAAATTCTTGCACCTATTCTTCATCGATTTTAGCTATTTGCCTTTCACTTCTCCTGATTAGATTCGGTTGATTAAGTATCATATACCTGGTGAGAATTTAAGGTGTCTCATATGATAAAAATAAGTGAGAGAACTGTTTTTAGCTCTTTATCATCATAGGTTTTATTTAGATATCGAAAAGGTCTTAAAAGTAGATATTGATACCTGATTGCCAGATATGTAGATATGTAGAGAGTGATACTTGGTAGAGTTCAAGAGTGAAGCACCGCAAAGAGACAAGACAACCTAAGAAAAGAACTGATTAAAGTTCCATTTTCATAGATCCAGATCTAAATGGTCGTATTAATCCCATGTATGGGTTTTAATCCATCAAATTTGGATTTAAGAAAAAGAAACCTAACCTTACCTAGGTTGTTGGTAAAAGATCTTGATCTGATGCTAACAATAAAGTTGTTTCATCCTCTGACGAACATTGGCGTAATAGATGAGTAATAACTTCATAAAGTTCATCGACTAAGAAGAGAAAATCAGTGAGGGCCTTTAGCAGTGAATTGTACAAAGTTAGAGGAAATAAAAAGTCTGAGGTCAAGCTTCACAGAGAAGCTTCACGAAAAATCAGATGTTTGTCTGATGCTGGCCAGATCATTTCCTTTTTATGTTTTATTTTTACTTTGTTTTTGTTTATTTTGATTTGGGCCGGGTCTATTTGGACTGGCTTTTGTAAATAATTGAATCCTTTTATTTTAACAAATGGGCTACGTGCCTGATCTTTATTTTTTTTTTAAAAAAAACTTAGATTTAGCGCCACAAAATGGGCTTGGTCAATGATGCCAGCCCAACCCAACCCGTTATTGGGATAGGGTTGAGGTAAGATTTTTCAACCCAACTCTACTTATATTTGATGTCTTCTAATAATAGACATAAAGTGTAAATATTTTTGTGCATTTTTTTGTTATTAATATGATTTTGAGTCACGCAAATGAATATGGTACTTGTGTGGGACCTAGATGAAAACAACGTAAAATACGCTATTATTGATCCTAATTACACATTGAAATAACGATTTTTCAAATTACAATTTCTGCCAAAGTATGGTTTCGAATATATTTATCTGACAAAGAAAATACATGTATTTCAGATTCACGCGAGTTAAGAATATACTTATTTCGGGTTTTTAAAAAAAGGAACATAATTTAATCACAAAAAATAAAGAGTAATTCACGATTGTAACGACTTTTGAGGATATGGAGTATCCCTACGCTAAAAATAACATATCAAAAAAATTCAAATTCTCTCCTAAATTTTGTTCATCACTCAAATTTTATTTCGTTTCTTCTATTTAATTCATCTTCCATTTTGAATATAGTGTATTGTTCAATTTCGTCAAAATCACTATTTCTGAGATTCACATTGACATATCATTGTATGGTTGAGACATTCTAAAATTTGAATTTCGAAAATATATACGATGGTTATAAAATTGATGAAATTCTTCTCAAAGATTACACTACATATAATGATTTAATTGATTTTATTTCAAAACAATTTGAAAACGATGAACCTAGAAAAAAGATAGAAGTTAGATTCACTGCTGAAGGAAATTCAATTCCATTGGAGATTCGAAACGAGATGGGAATGAAACTATTTATGGAGTTGAAGAATGGAGATTTGATTTTGGATTGTATCCACTGTGTATAACATATAGCCTTTGCATCTCATCAGTCTCCTCTATCACTCACACAATCACTCATCTGTACACACATGCTAAGGGACTTTAATTTCATATAACTAGTCTCCGTTGTCGATTTAAGTGCTTAAGTATCTAAAAGATGATCAAGTTGGATCTCTGTCTATGTTTTTACACACAACATGAGGAACATTGTGAGTTTAATTTCCTGCTAACATCTTCTCTCTCCTGACTTTCTTCTCCCCATTGTCACTATACTAAAAAAAATTAGATAAATATCATCAATTTGCACCATCATCTTCTCTCTTCTGACTTTCTTCTCCCCATTGTCACTATACTAAAAAAAACTAGATAAATATCATCAATTTGCACCATGTTGAAAGCTCAAGATAATGATTTTATGAACATAAGGTGGTACAACTCCTCTCTTTGGTGAGTTTTTTATAGTTGATGTCTTTATTTCTGGGAGGTTCTGTTGTAAAAAATATAATATATAATCAATTCTTCTTCTTTTTTCATTCTTCCACAATTTCTATACATGATGCCTCAAAATAAGGATCAAAGTAATCCACAATGGTGTTATGAAGCACCAACATTTAAGACATTATTTTGGAGGTCATGTCAAGTTTATTGATTATGTTAATGCTTTAGAAATAAAGTTATCATAATTCAAGATTATGACTGAGATATTGGATAAACTAATGATTTAGTGACATTAGGCACACATATGAGGCTTTTTTCAACTACTTTAGATGCTAATTTAGTATTCAAGAACATCCATGGATATAGAGTAATCAAAGTTTACTTTGAACATTTAGACTCTCATATTGGAATGGATGTTAGGAAAACCTTCAATCAAGAAAAAAATTGCAACAATTCAAATGAACATCAACTATTTGCTAGAGGTACGAGTAAAGAGGGAAGGACTGAATATTCTTCAAGTGGTGGCAATATTGAAGACACGGATAATGATTTGTCATATGAATATGATATATTACGAAGGAGTGAAAATGGGGCACATAGATATGAAGTTAGCGAAGAAGTGCGGAAATAGATGGCACGTAAAGAAGGAGATTCTGATTGTGTTGACTCTAAAGCTTTCAAGAGCTTAGAAAGTAATCATAATTATGATAGTAAGAACTTACTTGAGTTCAATCCAAAGACAAATAGGCTATATCCAATCTTTGCACTTAAATTGATATTTAAAAGCAAAAAGGAGTTCAAGAATATTGTGAAAACTCATGAAGTCAATCAAGGAAGGTATATAAAATGGTGCAAGAATGATAACTAAATGATACAAGCAGTTTGTTCTAAACATTCAGATTGTGACAGGGAGATTATGGATTCTAAAATGTACAAAGATATTGTTTTTCAAGTATAGACATATAATCTCACTCACAGCTGTAAAAATTGAAACCACATTAATGAAATAATCACATCTTTGTTCATAGCTAGAGGATATCTTGATGTATTAATGTAACACTCCAAATATTTCTAAACTAAGGCCCGAACAATTCTTTATTTACATGTAAGGTCGTATAGAGTGATTCTTAAATTGCGCATGTTTGTAAAGGTCAATCCTTTATTGTGGGAATGGATTTGGTTATGAATTAAAGTCAAAAGAACTCCCTAACACAAAGTTGAGTGTAAAGCTTCCTTACCGATTAAGTTTTGACATAAAATTCTACTTAGGTCAACTTTAAACGATCATATCTTTCAGCATAGATTGAATTAGGGTACCCATGACCTATCAAATTGAAGGTCTATGAGACCTCTTTCCAATTCCACCAAGTTTGCCTCATTTTGTGTTTGGAGTAAAAGGTTATGGCCATTTTACCAGAGACTATCACGTCATAATTTCCTGAAGACAATTCGTACGACTTGCTTCTACGGGTCATGGAAATTTCGATGACCTGTACTATCAACTAGTCCAAAACATCACAGAAATAAGATTTTTGGGTCGAATTCCTATGGATCCATTCTACGGGCCGTAGGAACTTCGACGTGTCGTAGATTGGACCCATGGAATGAGATTTTGAGCGGTAAAATTCAATATAAATTCCATGGATAGGATCTACGGTCCGTAGAACAAACCACAAATCTTAGATAGAACCCTAGAAGGTTTTCTTTAGTTTTTAAGAGGGGTAGTTTAGTCTTTTTCCACCCCTACTAAGCCTAAACCACGACATTTTTACACCTAGTTAAGGGTTTAAATAGTGTTAAACAATTCTTTTATGTTCATTAACACTTCCAAGTCTTAGGGCAAGGATCCAAGATGAGAAAGCTAGGGTTTCGAGAGTTCTTCGAGTTTTCACCGATTTCGCCAAGAACTTTGTTCTTCAAGGTATGTAAAGCTACTCATAGTGATGGACTGAGTTCGTACTCACGCCCTACATCTACTTTCTATCAGTAAAGAATAATCTAGGGTTACACCTTTTGTTTTGATAATTCTTGAGATGAATTTCGCTGTTCAATTTTGAGTTTTATTTCCTGATTGTCGAGTTGATATATCTTGCATTGAGATTCTTGAGTTTATTATTCATGTCTATTTTTCAGCATTAACCCTATGGTTGAGTTATTATTGAGTTATTAGTGAGTTAGTATTGAGAATCCTTTTAAGTAAACATTTTCTTCTTAAATTGAGTTTCTGAGAAAGAAAAGATGAGTTTTGAGAACGAGTCTTAAACGTGATTTGAGTAAGAGTATGAGGGAACTAAGTATTCCCAAATATATCCTTTTTGTCATTGAGAATAGAGAAATTTTTATTTCTAAATGAGTTAATGAGTTCAGAGATATTTCAAAGCAGTTACCTCTTTTAAGAGGAAATTTTGAGCAATTACCTCAATTTGAGAAAGAGTATGTTTTATACATTTGAGCATGAGTATATATTTATTGGGAGTAGTATTGTGCACCGGTATGGGGATGAGTTTCAAAAACTCACATTCCTCATAAACCATGTATCCAACCTGGGTAAAGGATCGTACTTTTTAGATGACTCATTATTGCTTTCGAGCAGAGCTTTAGTGGATCTACTTAGTTGAGATGTTCTATATTCCGGCAAGGTTAGGATAATTTTGGCAGCGTGGGTGAGATGTTGTATCATTACGTTGCTCATAGTGATGGTTGTCGGTTAGAGAATCTCCCAAATAGAGTTAAAAGTGTATTTCTATCATATCACTTAATATGTTGAGTTCACAGATGAGTAAGTATTTGTAAAGTTTAAATCATTTAACTCCTTTATTTCTTTACATTCAGTTGAGTATATTCCTTCAGCTTCTTCAGTTCAGCTATTTATTTTCCTTAGCTATAATACATACTCGTACATTGAATGTACCGATGTCATTCGACCTACATATTTTCATGATGCAGATATAGGTGTTAAGGATCATCAACAAGCGCTCTGTTGAGATCACTTTGCATATCTTGATAGCTTTGGTAAGCCTTCCTTGCATTCCAGAGGATCCCACTCTTGTCTTCCAGTTTAATAATTTTGAGATGTCATGGATCATGTCCTGACATTCATGTTGAGCTATAGAGGCTTCATAGATAGTTAGTGTTTTGTTTCTTTCAGTATTTCCTTTATACTATTTTTGCAAACTATTATTGTTTTTACAGTGTTTTCAGACAGTTTTGAGTATACTATTTTGAAATAGTTTGAGTTTGAGAAATTCTGAGACTTTTGAATTTAAATTCTGTTTTAAAGCTTAAATCTGCTTGAGTTAGTCTTCCGTTAAGTAGTCAGCCAGGCCAAGGGCTTGCTTAGAGATCAGCAGTGGTTCTCGAGTGTCGACCACGTCCGAGGTGTAGGCTCAGGGTGTGACACTTAAAATCAAACAAGACTTGAAAGATCTCTAAATTTAGAAATCATGTTAGTATTCAGTTAAGAGCACAAGCACCATTATCAAAATATAGAAGGGGAAAAAAGGAGGCAATTGCATTAATTGATGGAGATATCTCTGATCAATTCAAGTTAATGTGGAATTATTGTAATCAAATCATAAGGACAAATTCAAATACTTTAGTTTAAGTGAAGTTTATTAAAAATTAGGATCACAGCAAGCCTAATAGAATTTAGAGATTCTACATTTGTTTTAATGCTTGCAAGGAAGGATTCAGAAGAGGTTGCAGAAAATATAAGCTAGAAACGGGGCTAATATATTTATAACTGCCAATCATTTCGGTCTCCGCATACACGGGACCTAGTCTGTGAACTCAGAGTGCAGTGCATGATGCACCAACAAAGACTGCATCAACTGCACTTTAAGGTGAAGAAAATGCACCGATGGTAACTCAAGATTCGCTCAAAACCTCGTGAATACAAATAAACTATGCTACCCCACAAAAAATTGATATTATAGACTAAATGAAATTGAAGAAACAACCAATGGAGGTCGTCTCATTAATATATTTACCCAAGTCAGCACTTACACAAAACCAAACAAGCATAATGCAAAATCATCGCAAAATCAACTCGATCACCTTGGGATCTGAACCAAAGATCGTTCTAGACTAAACTAAGAATTTTGAAGCTAACCATTCTGATGGAATTCTCATTCAAGCACATTTATAAAAAATGTTGACCAAAGTCAAATATTAGCCAAACTTTCAAAAAGTTCTCACGTAATAGCTCAAACTCATGATGAAGGCCTCGAGACCCGAACCAACCTTGTTACTAGTCCAAAATGGACCTTCTAGAGCTGATAGAACTAACAAAAATCTCATACAACATCAGGTTCTCCATATGTTTACCAAACTCAACTTTTCAACTTAAAAGCTACCAAAAGGGAAAAACTCACATAGCTCTCTCCCTACCACCTCGGAAAGCATGCCACTTATTCCAACACACCACAAACACTACACCAAAGTTATGGGAAGGGTAAAAAAGTAAAACCACACAAAAACATACAAATGAAAATGAGTGTCATTACAACATCCACTACTAAAAGGGCTTTCATTTTGAAAAAGTAAAAGAGAAGAAAGTTATGAAGGCTCGAAAAGATGAGGATATTAGGTCTGCATGTCAAGCTCAGCCTCCCAAGTAGCCTTCTTTACCAGACGATGCCATTATTGAACCTTTACCGATGGGATATCCTTAGACCTCAACTTTCTAACTTGCCTATTTAGAATAGCCACAGGCTCCTCCTCAAATGCTAACGACTCATCAAGATGAATCGTATCCCACTAAAGCATGTGAGAGTCATCGGGAACATACCTACTTAACATAGAGATATGAAACACAAGATAAACACCCAAAAGAGCTGGGGTAAAAAAGAGCTGGGGTAAGGCTAACTCATAACCCATATCTATAATCAATCTCATAATCTCAAAATGGTCAATAAACCTAGGGCTAAGCTTGCCTTTCCTCCCAAATCTCATCATGCCCTGCATGGGCGACACTCTAGAAACACTTGGTCGCCAACCAATTCTCTAATTAGCATAGCTCTTCTACCTACTTTGGATATTGCAGAGTTGCTCCTAGATTTCATGACCACTATCCATAGATTAAAGCAACAAGTCAGTGCCTCATGATCTAACTTTAAAAGCATCAAACTAGCCAACAAAAGATCGACATCTCCTACCATACAACTCCTCGAATGGTGCCATCTGAATACTCAAAAGGTAGATGTTATTATACTTGAACTCCGCCAAAGACAAGAGCTGGTCCCACTAACCTCTAAAATGAACAACACATGCCCGAAGCTTGTCCTCCAAGACCTTAATGCTCCTTACTGACCATCAGTTTGTGGATAGAAAGTTGTGTTGAGCTGAACTCTAGTACCCAACTCCCTCTTAATAGAACTCCAAGAACATGAAGTGAACTGAGTTCCATGACCTGAAATGACAGACACCGGCACCCATGCAAATGTACAATCTCCCAAATGTAAATCTTAGCTAACCTCTCTAATCTATAGGTAGTTTGAACTGGCAGAAAGTGAGCAGAATTGGTCAATTGATCTAAGATGACCCAAATAACATTAAATCTCCAAAAATTACGTGGAAATCCTACCGAGAAGTCCATAGCTATCGGCTCCCACTTCCACTCCGAAATGGGTAGTGCTTGGGTCAAACCATCTCTCCTCTAGTGCTCTTACTTCACCTGTTGACAGTCCAAGCATCTACCAACAAATAATGCAATGTCCCTCTTCATCCCACACCACCAGTATTGTTATGTCAGATCACGATACATATTTGCCATATCGGAATGAATAGCATATCTAGAACAATGGGACTCCTCGAGAATCAATAAAACCAAGTCTCCAACTCTAGGAACACATATACGAACATCGATCCTTAAAACACCCTTTGTATACAAGGCCGGTTTACTGGCCTCACCTCTAAGAACCCTATCTCGAATCACCCTCAACCTTGGGTCCTCAAACTATTATTCCTGAATCCGCTCCATCAAAGGAAACCTAACCTCTACATGCACGATCATCCTGCCGGACTTAGAAATATCAAGCTGAATCAACCGGTTGGCTAAGGATTGGATGTCTGAAGGAAAAGGTCTCTCCTCCACGGCTAAGAAAGCCAAACTCTCCATACTTGCCAACTTTCGGTTCAAGGGATCTACGACCACATTTGCCTTGCTTAGGTGATACAGGATTGTTACATAAGAGTCCTTAAGTAATTCCAGCCACTAACAATGTCTCAGATAAGATCCTTCTAGCTAAAATGTACTAAATACTATGGTGATCAGTGAATACCTCACAGGGAACTCTATACAAGTAGTGCCTGTAAATCTTAAATATGAAGGCTATCACCGCTAACTCCAAGTCAGAAGTGAGGTAGTTCTTCTCGTAAATCTTTAACTGCCTAGAAAAATATGTAATAACTCTGTCCTGCTGCATCAACACACAAACCAAGCTAGCACCAAAAGCATCATAGTAGACCATAAATCCATGGCATTAAAAAATAACAGTCAAAATCGATGTTGAAGTCAACAAGGTCGTGATCTTCAAAATGCTCACCTCCTAACACTCATAAGACAACTGAAAAGGGACATTTTTTTGAGTTAATCAAGTCAATGGTACTGCAATCAAAGAAAATACATATACAAACCACGTGTAGTAGCATGCTAACCCAATAAAACTTCAAACCCTATAGGAGAAGTAGGCTAGGACCAATCATGGACTACCTTTATCTTTACCAAATCCACCATAATCCCATCCTTAGATGCCACGTGCCCCAAGAATGCCACAGACTCAGTCCAAAACTCACACTTAGTGTATTTGGCATACAACTGCTCATCTCACAAAGTCTGGAACACAATCCTTAGATGTTCCTCATACCGCTCCCTACTTCCGGAGTAGACTAGAATGTCATTGATGAACACTATCACAATGGATTCCAAATAATGCCTAAACACAAGATTTATGAACTCCATGAATGTTGCAGGGGTATTGGTAAACCAAAAAAACATGACGAGGAACTCGTAGTGGTTGTATCAAGTCCTAATAGTACTCTTTGGAAGTCCACCGCCCTAATCCTCAACTGGTGGTAGCCCAATCTAAAATCTATTTTAGAGAACACCACTGCACCCTACAGTTGGTCAAACAAATCATTAATACATGCCATCTAATACCTATTCTTGATGGTCACCTTGTTCAGCTGCCTGTAGTCAATACACATATGCAATAGACAATCCTTCTTCTTCACGAATAGAATAGAAGCACCCTAACATGACACACTAGGCCTAATGAACCCCTTACTCATGAGGTCCTAGAGCCGCTCCTTAAGATCCCTGAACTCAGCTGGATCTATCTGATAGGGCAAATAGAAACTAGTTGCGTGCCCTGCTCAACATCAATGTTGAAGTCAAAGTCACGATCAGGAGAAAGACTAAGTAGAACGGAAGAAAACACATCAGAGAACTCTCTAAAAACTAGAACTGACTTGATAAAAGGAATTTCACCAGTAGTATCACAAACAAAAGCTAGACACCCATTTCCCACCAACCGCCACACCATCAAAAATGATATCACACCCATTGACATATGGCTATCAACCCCCGTCCTCACAATTAAAGGGATACTAGACTTATGTATATTTATGATCTATCTTAGCTCGGTTAGCATATAATGCCTACTTAGTACCCCATGATTTGGTACTCATACTATACTTCTGCATCTTTTTCTGAAGCAACTTCCAGTACAAACCACCCTCATTGAGTGACAAATCTCCTATGGCTGTCACAGACTTGGATTGTGGTAAGCTCCTAGTGTCTAAAGACTTGTTGCTTTCCCTCTTTTATACAGACTTGTATTTTGAATTTTGATTAGTCAGTTTTGTTGTATATAATCCTTTCTAAACTTAGATGCTCATGTACCGTTGACACCATGTCTAGGGTTTGGTTCTTTTGTATAATTTGTGCTTCTCGGTCACTTTCAAGCCCGTTTTGTATATTTTTATCGTATTTACATATTTATACTATGGGCTCTATCTTGTAAATTTATTATTCAAGTTTCTGCTCTTTATCTCTATTTAATGTTTGTCTTCGTCTTTGTCTTATTTGGGATTTTGGCTTGCCTACTAGGGAGTTATAGTAGGCGCCATCGTGGCTCGACTTCTTGTCATGACAGCACGTTATTACAACTTTAGGTTTATCAATCTTATCAGTATAGGTGAAAGTGTCTAGTAGAGTCTCATGGATCTATACAATGACATTCATATCTATACAATTATGGTGAGTTGGGCCACTTTGCTAGAGATTATCATATGAGTCATCCTTTCAGTCATTTACGGCTAGTGCACATGGTAGCAGGGGTTGTCCCTAGGGTGCTCGAGGTGGTCGCCATTCTGTAAGGTAGCTATCTAGGTGGACGTGGCCATATGCATGTTTTTATGGGGAGTCCAAATATGGAGACTTCAAATGTTTTAATCATATGTACGATCTCTTTCATGACCCAAAGTATACCCTAGACGTGACATGGTGTATAAGACCCTGAGAGTCCCTTTATAAGCCATTTATAGTGCATATACACAATATAATAGAATAAAGAGAGTTCATTCAAAGTAAAGCATTTGACATAAAAGTGGAAATCTAACATAGTCTTGACAAGACAATCTAATACATAAAGAGTGGTTGGGACATAACCCATACACCACGTACAAAATCCATAAGCTAAGACATATGAAAGCAATAAAGGTGACATGTTCCTCAGAACATGAGGACTCACAAAGTCTTTGAACTTCAAGTGATCAAGCAACTAGCCAT
>JAGDQO010000779.1:0-122713 GCA_018342035.1 Solanum appendiculatum | reverse complement strand
GTGTTTGTTGATGCTTCTAGAGTTGGCTTGGTTGTGTCCTAATGCCAAAATGGTGAAGGTGGTAGCCTATGCTTCTAGACAACTCAAGTGCATGACAAAGAACTATCCTACGCATATCTTGAATTAGCCGCGGTGGTGTTTGCTTTAAAGATTTGGCGTCATTATTTGTATGGGGTACATGTCGATGTGTTCACCGATCATAAGAGCCTCCAATATGTCTTCACCCAAAAAAAAAGATCTCAACTTGAGACAAAGAAGGTGGCTAGAATTTCTTAAAGATTATGATATGAATGTGCATTATCATCCCGGTAAAGCTAACGTGGTGGCGGATGCTTTGAGTAGGGTGTCTATGGGTAGCCTAGCTCATGTTGATATTGGTGATAGGGAAATGGCTAGGGAGGTACATCGGTTGGCTAGGTTGGGGGTTAGGTTGGAAGAGGTTGGTAATGGTGGTGTGGGCGTTGTTGATGGTGCTAGGTCTTCCTTGGTGGATGAGGTGATAGCAAAACAAGATCTTGACTCTTCCTTGTTTGAATTGAAGGCCTTGGTGAAAGAGGGCAAGGTGGAAGTTTTCTCCCAAGGGGGAGATGGTGCCCTAAGGTACCAAGGTAGGTTGTGTGTGCCTTGTGTTGATGGTTTGAGGGAGAAAATTCTTGAGGAGGCTCATAATTCTTCCTACTCCATCCACCCCGGTTCCACCAAAATGTATAGAGATTTGAGGGATGTGTATTGGTGGATAGGCATGAAGAAGGACATTGCCAAATTCGTCTCCGGTTGTCATAATTGTCAAACAAGTCAAGGCCACATCAAAGGCCGGGTGGTCTAACCCAGGACATAGATGATTCCTACTGGAAGTGGGAAGAAATTAATATGGATTTTGTAGTTGGTTTACCCAGACTTTAGAAAAGTTTTGATTCTATTTGGGCGTGGTGGTTGATGGATGACAAAATCGGCTTCATTTTCTACCGGGTAAAGACAACATATGGGGTGCGAAGATTATGTGCAAAGGTCTATATTCACGACTTTGGTAAGGTTGACATGGGATTCTCTATCCATCATATCGGGACGTGGTACTCAATTACTTCACACTTTTGTTGGAAGTCTTTTCACAAGGGGTCTGGTACGAGAGTTAAGCTTAACTACGGCCTTTCACCCGCAAAACGCGATGCGACAAGCCGAAAGGACTATCCAAACACTTGAGGATATGCTAGGGCTTGTGTATTGGGGCTTAAGGGTAGTTGGGATGATCATCTTCCATTGATTGAGTTTGCCTATAACAATAGCTATCATTCTAGCATCGGTATGGCTCCTTTGAGGCTCTCTATGGGAGGCGTTGTAGATCACCGGTTGGGTGGTTTGAGGTTGGTGAGGTGGCCTTGTTAGGACCAGACCTAGTTATGGAGGCTCTTGAGGAGGTTAGGATGATTAGAGAAAGGTTGAAGGTGGCCCAAAGTCGCCAAAAGTCCTATGCCGATGTGAGGAGAAGGGCTCTTGAATTCCGAGATGGTGATTGGGTTTATTTGAAAGTGACACCCATGAAGGGTGTGGTTCGTTTTGGTAAGAAGGGCAAGTTGAGCCCAAGATACGTGGGTCCTTATAAGGTGATGAGGAGAATTGGCAAGGTAGCTTATGAATTGGAATTGCCTAGCGAGATGGATTTGGTTCATCCGGTATTTCATGTGTCTATGTTGAGGAAGTGTGTGGGTGATCCGAATACCATTGTGTCTCTTGATGTTGTGGGTGTTGTTGAAGATAATTTGACCTATGAAGAGGTTCCGGTTCAGATTTTAGATAGACAAGTGAAGAGGTTGAGAAACAAAGATGTGGCTTCCATTAAGGTCCTTTGGAGAAATCAACAAGTTGAAAGTGCTACTTGGGAGGCCGAAGCGGACATGCAAAGGGATATTCCTTATCTTTTTCCA
Source organism: Solanum appendiculatum (assembly GCA_018342035.1). Taxonomy (NCBI): domain Eukaryota; kingdom Viridiplantae; phylum Streptophyta; class Magnoliopsida; order Solanales; family Solanaceae; genus Solanum; species Solanum appendiculatum. The sequence goes on along the minus strand of JAGDQO010000779.1, from coordinate 120,791 downwards.
CTCCACTCGAGCCTAAGATATTGAATCTATAGCCTTTATAAATCTTCAGGTTCTTAAGTTCAGGCCCCATGTCATTGCATAACATTCATGTTTAAGTTTGACAAGTTCATTGTGCGTTTTACAACTATGTTGAGGTTTTGAAATAAGGTGTAAGTGCATTGTTGCATCCTTATGTGGGCTGAAATTGCCATGTTTGTGTCTCTCATGTACGTTTCTTTAACATTCGGGGACGAATGTTCCCAAGGGGGAGATATTGAAACGTCCCCAAAAATGCCCGAAAATGTGCTTCGGAAACACCTATAATTGTAATTTCCATATATCTCAAAATCCGTGCATGATTTCGAAAATTCGACTTCATATTCTTATTTGTGGGGTCAAATTGAGTGGGAAATGGGTCTAACCCGAATTTTAGAGCAACCGTATCAAAATTCAAAAATCGCAAAAAATTGCGATTTGGAGGGTCAACTTTAAAGGGGCATATCTCTTAGCACACAAGGAACTGGAAGGGCTGCAACTATCAAATTAAATCTCTTTGAGTTAGCTTTCCAACGCACTTGGTTTCACCTTAGTCCGAGTTAGGATGAGGGAGTTATGACCATTTTCGTAAAACCTGTCTGTGCAGATTTGCAAATTCCAGAGAGCAGTTTTTTTTTAGGCGGGTTGGAGTCATTTTTATAAAAAGGGGATATGTCCCATACTTAGTCATTTTCTAAACTCCAAAAAAAAACACTCTCTAAGCCCTCTCCAAAAATTCCACCAAGATCTTCAACCAAATTCAAACATCTCAAGCTCTAATTCCGGATTCAAGACTCAATCTCAAGCTTCGATTCTCCATTCCAATCTTCATCAAGGATTCTCCAAAGTTGAGGTATTTGGGTTTGATTGTGGAAACCTTCCTTTCCACAAGTCCAACCATTTATCCTCTATTTCTACTTCAAGTTTATGGGTCCTCATGATCAATTATGAATTCTTGAATTACGGAATTACTACTACACACCCTATTATGGTCCTTTTTGCATATTATCATGGAATGGAATTTTTATGTGGTTTACATGCTTCCATGATCAAATTATGAAGGTTGATATATATATGTATGTTGTTGGTGGGCTGATTTATATATGGATTTTGGAAATTGGTTGGAAATTAGTATTCTTGAAATACATGATTTCATTTAACATGAACAAGTGCCGCACCATGTGTTTGATAAAATGGCCCATTTATCAGAAATTCTTAGGAAAGGGGGTCCAAGGTAGTCCTATGAGAACGGATGGTTTATGTAATTACTGAAATGATGATGAATGGACACATGTAATGATTTTCTCTAAATAAGTGTTGTGAGTCGACCATGCATAGTACGGGGGGTAGTAGGCCCGTATAACCATATCGAGGGGTTTGTACCTTGGTTGCCTAGTACGGGGGGTAGTAGGCCCGTATAACCATATCGAGGGATTGGTACCTTGGTCCCTAGCACGGGGGGTGGTAGGCCCGTGTAACCATATCGAGGGGTTTGTACCTTGGTCCCTAGCACGGGGGGTGGTAGGCCCGTGTAACCATATCGAGGGGTTTGTACCTTGGTCTCTAGCACGGGGGGTGGTAGGCCCGTGTAACCATATTGAGGGGTTTGTACCTCTTTCGCCTCTCCAAGGGGGTGGTAGGCCTTGGAAATACTATATTGATGGTCACTCGCCACACATGTACTACGTCCCATTAAATATGATTTTTATGTAAGCATCATTATACATACTATTTTATTAATATGCTATCTATTGGGTATGATTACGCATTTTTCCTATGATGTCCATCTAATGTAGCCTTGCATTGCATCCCATATACTTAGTACATTCAAATGTACTAACGCATACTCTATGCCTACATGATGTCACCATGTAGGGACCGGAGCACCGCTTGACCATCCTCCTCCGCGTGGCTAGTACGATTTTCTATAGTGGTTATTGGTGAGTCTCCATTTCGGGGACGTTGCTCATGATCTTTTGCTATGTATAAAACTTTTCCTTTCTAGTTTTGTTTTGACTATGAGGGTGAGCCCAGTAGTTTGTCTTGGCCCCGCTAAGTACTCATGTTTAGAGGTGGTGTTGGACAAGTTGTGTTTTATGCTTGAGCTTGACTCATCTATGGTATTTATGTATCATTTCTTTTTTTTCTTCTTGCTCCCTTAGTTCCGATTTCCCCTTGATTATGCTTATCGCTTTTGGTCATTTAATTGCTTCCACGACCAAGGAGGTGTAATGATACGCTATGAGGCTTGTTTGGGGTTCCTTCGGGTTCCCCATTCGCCGGTCACATCTAGGCCTTAGGCTTGGGTCGTGACATGAATCTATCTGAATTTTGTGCACAGAATAGCATCGCATGTAGTGACCCTAAAAATACCCACCCCACGCTGCAGAGTAGGCTATAATATCAATTGCATGTAAAGACTTATAATAATTAACTCATAAATCATACAACTTGTGCTACTGTTTGTGATTACTTTCTTTAGATTAGAATCATATATCTTGTGACCTATGCATCTACAAATAGTCTGTAGTCAACTGCTTTCTTTAAATTTATGCAACATAGACACTCGCTAACTTCCAAGAGTTTCTATTGAAGACACATATAGTTATGTGAAACATATGACTTCCTTGACCAGAAAAGAATACTATAACTTTATAGGTTTAAGACTCTAACATGAGAGGGTTTACAAAATACGATAACTTGATTTCAGGTATCATATAATATCTTATGACATTTATCATAAGAACATGCGACTTCGGGTCGTGCCTTAACGACGAAGGAGGTTTTAGCATTACATACCTTACTTTGGGACTAACTATCTTACGTTGTATCGCAAAAATCCTTTTTTGATTACTTTATCTATAACATAACATCATAGAAGGGCACTATAAGAAGCTAATAAAGAAGCACAACAAGGCTGAAAACACTGTAATAGTTCACGAGTAACAAGCTCAACAATTACTATAGATAAATGGTGTTTCGTCAGTCCCTTCTCTTTTTCTACTTTCCCAGTGAGGTCATGAATTATTTACGTGCTCAATATTACACCTCAATCCTTTAACCATAAAGAACCAGCCCCTTAATCATCCACAATTTACATATAAAGTCAAACTAATGGCTTCCGAACACTATCGCATGAGTTCTTTGTCAACGACGTCCAATTCCCTTATAAGCTCATAGTTTAAGTTGGTAGAGAACTACTGCCATAAACTAAAATAATAGGAGCTCATATAAACATCTACAACATATTCTTAAGCAATTTAGGCATTTAATCAAACACTTGGCGAGCGACAAACTTTCAAGAACTATAAGAGTTGTGTTTTCTATACCTAGCCTTCCATTATATCACAACCAGCATACTGCCCAAATAAGATACCATCCACCCCTCCCTTAGTCAAAACGACAGCCAACACATCCCTCTACAAAATCCCTTCTCACCAAAAACATCAACTACAATGGGTAAAACATGGACTCATGGCTTCCTATCACCGTCCCATGATTCCTACCAATAAATTATAATTAAAGCATCCTTAGAATACTAATTATGGAGATAGAAAAGGAGTCATACCTTTATATCCAAGAAAACCAATCCCTGCCCTTTCCATTCTTCAAGAACAACACCCTTTTTCCTTCAAGAAAAACTTGGCTGAGTATATCTATAGGTCTATGGGGAGGAAGATACTTGATTCGTGAAGAAATCAACTTACCTTAAGCTTGGGAGGATTGGAGATGAGCAAAACTTGAAGAAATAACATGAAACCAGTACTTACACGTTTTGGAGGATATGGGAAAAGAAATCCCAAACTTCTAATATAAAAACCATAAGTTTGGCCGACTTTCTCTAAAGTGACACATGTCCCGCAGTCATTGGGCACTGTGTGCGTCTATCGTAGAATGAACATAACATTTTACTCCAAAGTCATATTAATGAGCGGTTTGTTTTGCTAGAAACTAGACGCAAATACCTTTCATTTGATAGGTTGTACGTACTCTAGCTCATTATACACTTGGAGGTATGCTCGTTCAAAGTCAGTTGATAATTTAGATCATTTGTAGTATTCCTCCACAATGAACCTTTAAACTTGAACATTTTCTTTAATGATCTCTTTGGCCTCAAACTTTTGTTTAACCATTCAAATGACTTAGTATAAGGGTTACATAGTATGCTTAACCATCTTCAATGATATATTCCCTCGATATCACACCTATACATTGGTGTTTACGAGTAGCAAATGTATTTTAAGTTACGAGGTATTACACAACAGGACGGTCCGTCGTTGCTTCTACGGACCGTAGATAGGTTCCGTAGGTGTCTCCCAGACTTGGTGAAATTGTAAAGGTTCATAGTTGGAACGACGGTCGGTATATATGGTCCATCAATGGACCTACGGACCGTACATGGGAACCGTCGTTGGAAGTCCAAATCTCAGGGTCTCTGGATCCAACCTACAGTTGGCTAGGATGGTCCATGGTTGGACCTACGGACCGTAGGTCCAAACCGTAGGTCGACCCTGACAGTTATTTTTAAAAGACTTTTTGGTATTTTCCCTAAATGCTTAATGTCTAATCTAAGTTGGTTAGTCTCTAATCCTAGGCACTATATATGCCTTTATAGCCTAAATTCTACCCTTCCTAATCACTTTTCAACTATTCCCAAAACCTCTCAAAATATTTCTCTCTCTAAGAAGAAGAAGAAGAAAGCTAGGATTTGAAGGAAAAGTCCCCCAATCCTCCATTGATTTCAAGCTTTTGGCAGTGAGGTATGATGACTTTCACCTATGGATTCCTTTCCTCCATAGGGTTCCCAAATTCTCTAATTTTTAAAGTAGGAATTCTAAATTGAATATAGGGTTTTCATCTATCTTATGGGTTCTTTCAAATTATGATCTAATTGATTTAATTATGTTAAATTATGCATGAATTGAGTTAAATTGCATGTTTTAAGTTGAATCCCCATGAATTTCATGATTTATAGACTATGATCATAATATGAGGTTTTGAACTATGAAAGATGAATTGGGGAAGTTGAATGATTTTGAGAGAAAGATACATGAGCCCATGCATGATTTATGTCTTCTAAGCTATGAATTTCATGATGAAGTTATGAATGGTCAAAAGATGGGTTTTATGAAAATAGGCATGTTCAATTATGAAATTATGATGATTTGAGATTTTTCTTTGAGATTGAAGCATAAATGATGTTGTTGTTGAGTTGTGAAAGGTTTTCTAACATAAAGGATTCATAAAGGGTTGAAAGTTTTTCTCAACTAAACTTGAGTCAAAGTTAAGGAGTTATTCTAATGAAAGGGACAAGAGGCAATTACCCTTGTTCCTTAATGAGAGACAAGAGGCGATTACCCATGTCTACTAAAGATAAGATGAATTATGATTTATGACTATTCCGTGGGAATTATGCTTAGCACCGAATGGACAAGTGGCGATTACCCATGTCCCATAAACTATGTGCCATCATAGGAAGATTGTCTATATAGATATTAGCAGGTGGATCCACGTAAGCTAGAAGTTCATGGTCTTACCTTGGCAAGTAGGACACCTCTTTTTGGTGTGGGGTAGACACCGAATTCCATGTTATAGCTCGCATGGTCTTAAATGTCGCTTAAAGGTAATTTCCCACAATAATGAATGAAATCGACTTTCGAAGTATCTCATAAGTGTTTTAAGAATGTTTAGCTTGCATTGACCATGATCTTATGACTTATATTTCTAACCGCTTTTATCTCATGTTTTAGCTTGGTTTTTACATGTCATGTAAATGTCCTCTTTTATCATGATCTTATGGTTTTATGCATAGTTATCATACTTGGTACATGTTTGTACTAACTCATACTCTTGCCTACATTGATTTATTACTGTAGGGTGTGACGACTCCTCTCCATCCACTCGTGGCTAGAGCCTGAAGTAGAGGAACCTTGAAGACTTGGCGAGTCCTCACATTCGAGGACAAGGCCACGTTTATCCTTCATGTCATTTACTTTCTTTGAACTTTGTATGGGTTACGTCCCAACTTTTATTTTATGAATTTTGATGGCTTTGAGAATATTTATAGACTTTCACTACTTTTGATAAAACTCTTTGGTTATGAAGTTGTCTTTTGAACTCTTTAATTTCTATGATCTTGTATTATGCATGCTAAGTGGCTTGTATGAGGCTTTTCAGGGTCTTGTATGCCATGTCACATCTAGGGGGTACTTTAGATCGTGAGAAACTTGGTATTCAGAGCACAAGGCTTAGAAAGTTCCTAGGAAGTCTCATAAGCTATGTCGAGTAGAGTCTTATTCATGGGTGTGAAACGCACCACATTTATGAATGAGAGGCTATAAGATGTTTAGGAAACTTCACTTCTTCCATTACTCTTAAGTCGTGCGATAGAATTGAACTCTATATTTCTCTCTCCTAATCCCTATCCTATACGTTTCAGGATATGGCCACTCGAAGGGCATATGCTAGAAGGAATGCGAGAGAGAATATAGAAAAATAAGCTCCTCCTCAAGCTCCTCAAGTTCCAGCCGACCCGTTAGCCGAGCAAGTGACTAATGCGAAGTTTAGGGCTGCTTTTCAAGTGTTGGCTCAAGCCATGACGGCTCAAGCCAATAGGGAGGTTGTGGCTCCCATGAACCCAAATGTGGGTACGGTGGCATCAAGAGTGAGGGACTTCACTAGAATGAATCCTCTGGAGTTTCATGGCTCTAAGGTTGAGGAAGATCCTCAAGAGTTCATTGATGAGGTGTACAAGGTGCTAATAATCATGGGCGTGACGTCGGAGGAAAAGGTGGAGTTGGATGCTTATCAACTTAAGGGTGTGGCTCAAGTGTGGTTTGAGCAATGGAAGAGTTAGAGGATGAATGATGCGGGTCCTCTTGATTGGGAAACGTTCAAGGTTGCTTTCCTTTATAGGTTCTTTCCCCTTGAGATGAGGGAGGCAAAAGTAATTGAATTCATCAATCTTAGTCAAGGAAACATGAGTGTGAAGAAGTATGCTTTGAAGTTCACACAATTTTCTCGATATACTCCTACCATGGTTGCCGTTCTAGAACGAGAATGAGTAAGTTTGTTTCGGGGGTGTCCGAGATGATGGTCAAGGAGTGCCATACCCTATGCTTATCAATGACATGGAAATCTCTCATCTTATGGTGCATGCCCAACAAATAGAAGAGGCGAAACTCAAGGAGAAATCTAGGGAGGTGAAGAGGGCTAAGACCGCTGAAGGTAACTTCTCACATTCAAGGTCTGATGGACATAGCCGTTTTAGGTTCCAGCAAGGGTTTTTTTATCATGGTTCCTCCAATGATCCTCCTAAGTTCAACATGGATAGGGTGTCTAACCCTAAGCCCCAAGGAGGTAGTGGTGGTGGATTTTCATCAACTACTTGTGCTAAGTGTGGGAAAAAGCATGAGGGTAAATGTCTAGGCATGTTTCAGTTGTGGTAAAATGGAGATAAGGGATTGTCCCTTACTGTCTAAGAATGAAGGAGATAACCGTCGACGGACTCAACTTCCTCATCCTAAGGGTTCAAGTGGGAATCTGAAGCAAAACTGATTTTATGCACTCTAAACTCGTCGTGAGCAAGAGAGTTCTCTCGATATGGTTACCGGTATGTTGAAAGTCTTTCACCTTGATGTTTATGCTTTACTTGATCCCGGTGCTACCTTGTTTTTTATGATGCCATATGTGGCTATGAGGTTTGATGTTCTTCCGGATGTATTGCTAGATCCTTTTTGTGTCTCTACTCCTATTGGTGAATCTATTGTGGCTAAGAGAGTCTACAGAAATTGCCCCATTTCCATATCCCATAAAGTCACTTATGTTGATCTTGTAGAGTCTGATATGTTAGATTTTGATGTTATCCTTGGGATGGATTAGTTGCATTCTTCTTATGCTTCTATTAATTGTAGAACCCGAGTGGTTAAATTTCAATTTCCAAATGAGCCTATCCTAGAGTGGAAAGGGGGAAACTCTATGCCTAAGGGTCAGTTTGTTTCTTGTCTTAAAGCTAGAAGGATAATTTCTAAGGGTTGCATATACCATCTTGTTAGGGAGAGGGATGTGGATTCTGAAACCCCTACTTTTGAGTCGGTCCCCGTTATTAATGAATTTTAGGAAGTGTTTTTCGATGATCTACCCGGTGTTCCTCCCGAAAGGAAAATAGACTTCGGTATTGACCTTCTCCCCGATATGCAACCTATCTCTATTTCTCCTTACCGAGTGGCTCCAGCAGAACTTAAGGAATTAAAGGAACAATTGAAAGATTTGTTGGATAAAGGTTTCATTCGACCGAATATCTCTCCATGAGATGCTCCAATTTTGTTTGTTCGAAAGAAGGACGGTTCACTCCGTATGTGCATCGACTACCGCCAACTTAACAAGGTTACCATTAAGAATAAGTATCATGCTCCAAGGATAGATGACTTGTTTGATCAACTCCAAGGGGCGAGTTACTTCTCTAAGATCAATCTTCGTTCGGGTTATCACCAATTGAGGGTGAAGGAAGATGACATTCCAAAGACGGCTTTCCGGACTAGATACGGACACTATGAGTTCTTAGTAAAGTCCTTTGGCTTGACGAATGCTCCGGCCGCATTTATGGATTAGATGAATAGGGTGTTTAGGCAATACCTTGATATGTATGTGATTGTGCTCATTGATGATATTTTGAATTACTCAAGGAGTGAGGATAAGCATACCGATCATTTGAGGATTGTGTTGCGAGTCCTCAAGGACCAACAACTCTTTGCAAAGTTTGATAAGTGTGAGTTTTGGCTAAGGTCCATGGCTTTTCTTGGTCACATTGTTTCCGGCAAAGGTATTGAGGTAGATCCTAAGAAGACGGATGTGGTTAAGAATTGACCTAGACCTTTATCACCTTCGGATATTCGAAGCTTCTTGGGTTTGGCTAGTTATTATAGGAGATTTGTTGAAAGGTTCTCTTTGATTGCTTCTCCATTGACGGCTTTGACTCAAAATAAGGTTAAGTTCACATGGTCCAAAGCGTGTGAAAAGAGTTTTCAAGAATTGAAAGATAGACTTACCTCGGCCCAGTGTTGGCCTTACCCGAAGGGTTCGATGGGTTTGTGGTTTATTGTGATGCTTCAAGGATTGGACTAGGTTGTGTCTTTATGCAAAATGAGAAAACCATTGCTTACACTTCAAGGCAACTTAAGATTCATGAAAAGAACTATCCCACTCATGACTTAGAACTAGCGGCGGTTGTGTTTGCTCAAAAGATATGGAGGCATTATTTGTATGGCGTGCATGTTGATCTCTTTACCGACCATGAGAATTTACAATATGTATTCAAACAGAAAGATCTAAATCTTCGTCAAAGGAGGTGGCTTGAGTTGTTAAGGGACTATGAAATGAGTGTCCTCTATCACCCCGGCAAGGCGAATGTTATGGTGGATGCTCTTAGTCGGGTGTCAATGGGTAGTGTTGCTCACATTAAGGATGGTAAGAAGAAATTGGTTCAAGATGTTCATTATTTGGCCCGATTGGGTTTTCGGTTGGTTGATTCCACCAAGGGCGGTGTTATGTTCTACAATGGTTCATAATCATCTTTTGTGTCCGATGTGAAGGCCAAGCAAGATCTTGACCCTAATGTGGTTGAATTGAAGGAAGCGGTGCTTAAGAAGTCCCTTGAGGCCTTCTCCCAAGGGGGAGATGGAGTGCTTTAATATCAAGGTTGGTTGTGCGTTCCCGATGTAGGCAACTTGAGAGGAAAAATTCTATCAGAAGCCCATAGTTCTCGATATTCCATTCACCCAAGAACCACCGAGATGTACAGTGACTTACAGGAGGTCTATTGGTGGAATGGGATGAAGAAGGATATTGTGGAATTTGTGGCTAAGTGTCTTAATTGTCAACAAGTGAAAGTTGAATATCAAAAGCCGGGAATTTTGTCCCAAGACATTAGTATCCCTACTTAGACGTGGGAGTATTTGAATATGGACTTCTTTGTTGGTTTATCACGCACCCGGCAATAACATGACTCGATTTGGGTCATTGTGGATCGTATGACGAAGTCAGCTTATTTCATTCCCGTCAAGGTTTCTTACTCGTCGCAGGACTATGCTAAGTTGTACTTGAGAGAAATGGTTAGGTTGCACGGAGTGCCTTTATCCATTATCTCTGATCGTGGTACCCAATTCACTTTTCAATTTTGGAGATCTTTCCAAAAGGGGCTTGGTACTCGTGTTAAGCATAGCATAACTTTTCATCCTCAAACCGATGGGAAAGCAAAATGTACTATCCAAACTTTGGAAGATATGTTGAGAGCTTGTGTGATTGATTTCAAAGGTAACTGGGATGATCATTTTCCTTTTATTGAGTTTGCCTATAATAATAGCTATCTTTTGAGTATTAGTATAGTTCCATTTGAGGCTCTTTATGGTGGGAGGTGTAGATCTCATATAGGTTGGTTTGAAGTAGGTGAAGTTGCTTTGATAGGTCCCGAGTTAATACATGAGACTGTGGAGAAAGTTTGGCATATTAGAGAAAGGTTGAAAACGGCTCAAAGTCGACAAAAGTCCTATGCCGATATTAAAAGGAGAGATTTAGAATTTGATGTTAATGATTGGGTCTACTTGAATATTTCACCCATGAAGGGTGTAATGAGGTTTGGAAAGAAAGGGAAGCTTAGCCCCCGTTATGTGGGCCTATATCAGATTTTGAGGTGTATTGGTAAGGTTGCTTATGAACTTGACTTACCAAATGACTTGGCATCGGTGCATCCAATTTTCCATGTCTCCTTGTTGAAGAAATGTGTTGGTGATACAATATGCATAGTACCATTAAAGAATCTTGGTATAAAGGATAGCCTTTCTTAGGAAGAAGTTCCGGTTAAGATTTTAGACCGGCAAGTTCAAACGTTGAGGAATAAAGAAATTGTTTCCGTGAATGTCCTTTAGAGGAACAGTTAGTTGAGCGTGCTACTTGAGAGGCCGAGGCCGATATGATGTCCCGATTTCCTCATCTCTTTCCCTCCACTCCTACTTTAGCTTGAGGTATTTAGTTCCTCATGGTTCCCTCTTTTGGTCTCATGTGTCTTAGATATTCCCATGATTCCTCATTTATGCATGTTCATGAAAATCTTAAATTTTGAGAAAATGAGTTAACTTGATTGATTTCTCCTTGATCATGTGCATTGAGTATGAGTTGCATATAGACTTTATGAAATGATGTTTTGAACATGCTTTAGCTTGGAGTTGATGTTTCCTCCTCGGATATGTGCATTTATGTGATTGTATTCTTGTTGGGTTGTTAGATCTTGTTCCTACCCTCTTTATGAAGTCTTGAGTTCCATTCGAGGACAAATGTTCCCAAGGGGGAGATAATGTAACACCTCAGATTTATAAAGAAGAAAATTACAAGTTTTTATTTCTAGTACCAGCACCTACGGAGCCACCGACAGTCTGTGGCTTGACCTACGGTCTGTAGGTTGAACCGTGGTTGGCAAGGTACAAGTTTTCAAAATATCAAGTTTCACGATTCTTCTTACGCTCCAACAAGACGGTCTGTCGTTGCTTCTACGGACCGTAGATAGGTTTTGTAGGTGTCTCCCAAACTTGGTGAAATTTCAAAGGTCCAAAGTTGGAATGACGATTGGTATATACGGTTCGTCAATGGACCTATGGACCGTACATAGGAACCGTCGTTGGATGTCCAAATCTCAGGGTCTCTAGATCCAGCCTACGGTTGGCCAGGACGGTCCGTGGTCTAACCTAAGGACCGTAGGTCGACCCCGATAGTTACTTTTAAAGGGCTTTTTGGTCTTTTTCCTAAATGTTTAAAGCCTAATCTAAGTCGGTCACTCTCTAATCCTAGGCATTATATAAGCATTTTTAGCCTAAATTCTACCCTTCCTAATCACGTTTCAATTATTCCCAAAACCTCTCCAAATATTTCTCTCACTAAGAAGAAGAAGAAGAAAGCTAGGGTTTGAAGGACAAGTCCCCCAATCCTCCATTTATTTCAAGCTTTTGGCAGTAAGGTATGATGACTTTCACCTATGGAATCCTTTCCTCCATAGGGTTCTCAAATTCCCTAATTTTTAAAGTAAGAATTCTAAATTGAATTTAGGGCTTTCATCTATCTTATTGATTCTTTCAAATTATGATTGAATTACGTTCAATTATGCATGAATTGAGTTAAATTGCATGTTTTAAGTTGAATCCCCATGAACCCATATGAATTTCATGATTTCTAGACTATGATCATAATATGAGGTTTTGAACTATGAAAGATGAATTGGAGAAATTGAATGATTTGAGATAAAGATACATGAGCCCATGCATGATTTATGTCTTCTAAGCTATGAATTTCATGATGAAGTTATGAATGGTCAAAAGATGGGTTTTATAAAAATATGCATGTTCAATTATGAAATTATGATGATTTGAGATTGAAGCATAAATGATGTTGTTGTTGAGTTGTGAAAGGTTTTCTCAACTAAACTTGAATCAAAGTTAAGGAGCTATTCTAATGAAAGGGACAAGAGGCAATTACCCATGTTCCCTAATGATAGACAAAAGACGATTACCCATGTCTACTAAAGATAAGAAGAATTATGATTTATGACTATTCCGTGGTAATTATGCTTAGCACCGAGTGGACAAGTGGCGATTACCCATGTCCCATAAGCTATGTGTCACCATAGGATGATTGTCTAGATAGACATTAGCTAGTGGATCCACGAAAGCTAGAAGTTCATGGTCTTACATTGGCAAGTATGACACCTATTTTCGGTGTGGGGTAGATAACGGATTTCATGTTATAGCTCGCATAGTCTTAAATGTCGGTTAAAGGTAATTTCCCACAATAATGAACGAAAGTGACTTTCAAAGTATATCATAAGTGTTTTAAGCATGCTTACCTTGCATTGACCATGATCTTATGACTTATATTTCCAACCTCTTTTATCTCATGTTTTAGCTTGGTCTTTGCATGTCATGTAAAGGTCCCCTTTTATTATGATCTTATGGTTTTATGCGTAGTTATCATACTTGGTACATGTTTGTACTAATGCATACTCTTGCCTACATTGATTTATTGATGTAGGGCGTGACGACTCCTCCCCATCCACTCGTGGCTAGAGCTTGTAGTAGAAGAACCTTGAAGACTTGGTGAGTCCTCGCATTCGAGGACAAGGCCACGTTTATCCTTCATGTCATTTACTTTCTTTGAACTTTGTATGGGTTACGTCCCAACTTTCATTCTATGAGTTAAATGGCTTTGAGACTATGTATAGACTTCCACTACTTTTGATAAAACTCTTTGGTTATGAAGTTGTCTTTTGAACTCTTTAATTTCTATGATCTTTTATTATGCATGCTAAGTGGCTTGTATGAGACCTTTCGGGGTCTTGTATGCCATGTCTCATCTAGGGGGTACTTTAGGTCATGATAGAGTGGAGATCTAATAGCCCAACAAGAATACAACTTCATCAACGACACATAACCAAGGAGAAACACCAACTCCTAGCTTAAACATATACAAAACATCATTTCATATGGTATCCATGCAAGTCATACTCAAATGCACATAATCATGAAGAATCAATCATAGCTAAATCAAAATCTCAAAAGCAAGTTTTCATGAGCATGCATGTATGAGGAAACATGAGAGTGACTAAGACATGAAGATGAACCATGAGGAACTAAATACCTCTTGCTAGAGTAGGATCGGAGGGAAAGAGACGAGGGTAACAAGACATCATATCGGCCTCGGCCTCCCAAGTAGCACCCTCAGCTCCTTGATTCCTCCATAAGACCTTCGCGGATGCAACTTCCTTGTTTCTTATTACCGGTCCAAAATCTCAATCAGAACTTCATTATAAGAAAGACTCCCCATTATACCAAGGCTCTCCATTGGTACAATAGATGTTGGATCACCAACATATTTCTTAAACAAGGAGATAAGGAAAATCGGATGCACTGATGCTAAGTCATTAGGCAAATCAAGCTCGTAAACAACTTTACCAATTCGCCTCAAAATCTAATATGGGACCACATAATGGGGACTAAGCTTTCCTTTCTTCCCAAACCTCATTACATCCTTCATAGGTGAAATTTTCAGGTAAACCCAATCATTAACATCAAATTCTAGATCTCTCCTTCTAACGTTGGCATAGGACTTTTGTCGACTTTGAGCCATTTTCGACCTCTCTCTAATAAGTCAATCTTTCTCCATAGACTCATGTACCAACTCGGGACCTATCAAAGCAACCTCACCTACTTCAAACCAACCTATAGGAGATCTACACCTCCTATAATAAAGAGCCTCAAATGGAGTCATACCAGTGCTTGAATGATAGTTTTTGTTGTAAGCAAACTCAATCAAAGGCAAGTGATCATCCCAATTACCCTTGAAGTCAATCACACAAGCTCTCAACATATCTTCCAAAGTCTGAATAGTACACTCCGCTTGCCCATCGGTTTGAGGATGTAAGGCAGTACTAAGCTTGACACGAGTACCAAGGCCCTTTTGAAAAGACTTCTAAAATTGAGAAGTAAATTGGGTACCACGATCGGAGATAATGGATAGGGGCACTCCATGCAACCTAACCATCACCCTTATGTATGACTTAGCATAGTCCTCTACCGACTAAGAAACCTTGAAGGGAATTAAATGAGCCATTTCATCATACGATCCACAATAACCCAAATTGAGTCATGTTGCCGTCAGGTGTGGGGTAACCCAACAATAAAGTCCATATTCAAATCTTCCAACTTCCAAGTAGGGATGCTAATGTCTTGGGAAAAACCTCTCGGCTTTTGATGCTCAACTTTCACTTGTTGACAACTAAGACAGTTAGCCATAAATTCTGTAATATCCTTCTTCATCCCGTTCCACCAATAGACCTCCCGCAAGTGACGGTACATCTTAGTGGCTCCCGGGTGGATGGAATATCAAGAGCTATAGACTTATGATAAAATTTGCTCCCTCAAATTATCAACATTGGGAACACACAAATGACCTTGATATCGAAGCACACCATCTCCCCCTTAGGAGAAAGCCTCAACAAACTTTTTAAGCACTGCATCCTTTAGTTCAATCAAGATCGGATTAAGACCTTGCTTTGCTTTCTCATCTGACATAAAGGATGATTCTGAACCTTTATGAACAATAACACCACCTTTAGTAGAATCAACCAATCGAACACCTAATCGGGCCAATCTATGAATATCTCGAACCAACTCATTTCTTATCATCCTCAACATGAGCAACACTACCCATAGATAGTCAACTAAGAGCATCCGCCACCACATTCGCCTTACCTGGGTGATAGAGGACGCTCATGTCGTAAACCTTTAGCAACTCAAGCCACCTTATTTGGTGAAGATTTAGATTCTTTTGCTTGAACACATATTGTAAACTTTTTTGGTCGATAAAGACATC
This sequence comes from Solanum appendiculatum, assembly GCA_018342035.1. Lineage (NCBI taxonomy): Eukaryota > Viridiplantae > Streptophyta > Magnoliopsida > Solanales > Solanaceae > Solanum > Solanum appendiculatum. The sequence continues at coordinate 105,365 of JAGDQO010000779.1, read as the reverse complement.
AACATGTACACCATATAGGTAATGCCTCCAAATCTTTAAAGCAAACACAACCACCGCTAGTTCCAAATCATGGGTAGGATAGTTAGTTTCGTGGATTTTAAGTTGCCATGAAGCATAAGCAATAACCTTCCCATTTTGTAAGAATACATCCTAGTCCGACCCTTAAAGCATTACAATAAACCACAAACCCATCGGATCCTTCCGGTAAAGTCAATACCGGGGCGGAGGTAATTCTATTTTTCAATTCTTCAAAATTCTTTTCACATGCTTCAGACCATACAAACTTAACTTTCGTTTGGGTCAAAGCCGTCAATGAAGAGGCTATCGAAGAAAACCCTTCCATAAACCTTCTATAATAACCACCCAAACCCAAGAAACTTCGAATATCCGAAGGGGATAAAGGTCTAGGCCAACTCTTAATTATATCTGCCATCTTAGGATCTACCTCAATACCTTTACCGAAAACAATGTGACGAAGAAAAACCACGGATCTCAACCAAAACTCACATTTACTAAACTTTGCAAAGAGGTGTTGGTCCTTGAGGACTTGCAATGCAACCGTCAAATGATTGGTGTGCTCATCCTCACTCTTCGAGTAAATCAAAATGTCATTGATAAACACAATCACAAACATATCTAGGTATTGTCTAAAAACCATATTCATCAAATCCATAAATGCGGCCAGAGCATTAGTCAAGCCAAACGACATTACCAAGAACTCATAGTGAAAAAACTGAGTTTGAAAAGCCATCTTCGGAATGTCATCTTCCTTCACCCTCAATTGGTGATAACCCGATCAGAGGTCAATCTTGGAGAAGTAACTCACTCCTTGGAGTTGATAAAACAAATCATCTATAATTGGAAGATGATATTTATTCTTAATGGTAACCTTGTTTAATTGACGGTGGTCAATACACATACGAAGTGAACCATCTTTTATCTGAACAAACAAAACTGGAGCACTCCATAGAGAGATACTCGGTCGAATGAAACCCTTATCCAATATATCCTTCAATTGCTCCTTAAATTCTTTAAGTTCTGTCGGAGCCATACGGTAAGGAGGTATAAAGATAGGTTGTGTATTTGGGAGAAGGTCAATGTCGAAGTCTATTTCTCTTTTGGGAGGAGCATCGGGTTGATCATCCGAAAACACTCCCGGAAACTCATTAACAATGTGGACCGATTCAAAGATAGGGGTTTCAAAATCCATATCCCTAACCCGAACAAGATGGTATATACAACCCTTTGAGATCATCTTTCTAGCCTTAATACAAGAAATAAATTCACCCTTAGGTAAAGAATTTCCCCCTTTCCACTCTAGGACGGGCTTATTTGGAAATTGAAACTTAACCACTCGGGTTCTACAATCAATAGAAGCATAACAAGCATGGAGTCAATCCATACCAAGAATAATATCAAAGTCTACCATATCAAGCTCTATAAGATCAACATGAGTGACTCTATGGGATAAGGAGACGGGACAACTTCTATAGACTCTCTTAGCCACAATAGATTCACCAATAGGTGTAGAGATAGAAAAAGGGTCTATCAACACATCAGAAAGAACATCAAATCTCAAAGCCATATATGGCGTTACAAAAGATAAGGTAGCACCGGGATCAAGCAAAGCATAAACATCAATATGAAAAACTTTCAACATACGGGTAACAACATCGGGAGAACCCTCTTGATCATGTCGAGTTTAGAGTGCATAGAACTTGTTTTGCTTAGGAGAACTTGAACCCAAACCACTAGGCAGAGCTTGCCTACCATCTTTTCCCTTGTCAATTCTAAGTGGACATTCCCTCAAGTGGTAACCACTCTTGCCACAACCAAAGCAATTATCCATACCCATCAAGCATTTTCTCGGATGACTCTTGCCACATTTTTGGCATGTGGAAATTGAAGATCCATTTCAACCACTATTTCCTTCTTGAGGCTTAGGGTTAGACACCCTTTCCTTGTTGAACTTAGGACCTGGAGCATTGGAGGAACCTTGATTGGAAAACCTTTGTCGGAACTTAGAACGGCCATGTCCATCAGACCTTGAATGTGAAAAGTAACCATCAGCGGTCTTAGCCCTCTTTGCTTCCATAGACTTCTCCTTAAGTTTCTCCTCTATGATTTGTTGAGCATGAACCATTAAGCGAGAAATATCCATATCACTGATGAGCATGGCGGTATGACATTCCTTAACCACCATTTCAAACACACGTAAAACAAACTTGCTCATTCTTGCCCTAGGATCAGCGACCATAGTAGGAGCATATCTAGACAATTGTGTGAATTTCAAAGCATACTCCCTCACACTCATGTTTCCTTGACGAAGGTTAATGAATTCAAGTACCTTTGCTCCCTCATCTCAAGGGGAAAGAACATATCAATAAAAGCAACCTTAAACCTTTCCCAATTAAGAGGACCCGCATCAACCGCCCTCTCTTCCTTCCATTGGTTGAACCAAACTTGAGCAACAACCTTAAGTTGATAAGCGGCCAATTCCGCCTCTTCCACCGACGTCACACACATGATCATCAAAACCTTGTATACCTCATCAATGAACTCTTGAAGATATTCCTCAACCCTGGAACCATGGAACTCCAGATGATTCATCCTACTGAAGTCCCTCACTCTAGTTGTCACCATATCCACATTTGGATTCACATGGACCACAACCTCTCTATTGGCTAGGTCCATCATGGCTTGAGTCAATGCTTGAAAAGCAGCTCTAAACTCCACATTAGTCACTTGCTCGGCCAAAGGGTCAACCTAAACTTGGGGAGCTTCTTGAGGAGCTTCTCATTCCACATTCTCACCCGCAGTCCTTCTAATGTATGCTCTTTGAGGGGCCATATCCTGAAAAGCATCGGATAGGGATTAGGAGAAAGACATATAGAGTTACACTCTATCGCACATCTTTAGAATGATAAAAGAAGTGAAATTTCCTAAACATCTCATAGCCTCTCATTCATAAGTGTGTCGTGCTTCACACTCATAAACAAGACTCTACTTGCTTATGAGACATCTTAGGATCCTTCTAAACCTCGTGCTTTGAATGCCAAGTTTTTCATGACCCAAAGTATACCCTAGGCGTAACACGACATATAGGACCCCGAGAGGCCCCACACAAGCCACTTAGCATACATCATACAAGATAATAGGATTTAAAGAATTCAAAAGAAAGCATTTCATACAAATGAGTTTGACCAAAAAGTGGAAGTCTAACATAAGTCTCAAAGCCATCTAATACATCATAAGCAAAGTGATTGGGATGTAACCCATACATAACATACAAGGTTCGAAATGAAAAGACATAAAGCTATAAAGTCTCTCGTTCCTCGGAACATGAGGACTCACCAATCACTTAAAGCACCAAAATGGATGTCTAACCACGAGTGTGCGAGGTAGGAACGTCAGACCCTACATTCATTAGATAATGTAGACTCAAGTATGCATTAGTACATGAAATGTACTAAGTATGAGGCAATATGCATAAACATGAACATGATAGAACAAAATGACTTAATTCAAATAGGCATGAAAATAATGAAACACTTAAAAGCTTTTGAAAAGAAACAACATGAAAATCATGAAATCATGGTCAAGTTCATTAATGAAAAAGGACATAAGAAAAGCTTTGAAGAAAACACAATCTGGGATGTTACCTTTAACTAACAATAAGACCTTGAGAGATATATCATGGAATCCAGTATATCCCTCATACCGAAAGAAGGGGAAACTATTTTCCAAGGTAGAATCCGTACATATCATCATTTCCTAAAGTGGATCCGCTAGCTAGGTCATTTAAAACATATCTTACGGGGCATGTAGTTTGGGACTAGAGGTTGCTACTAGAGACTAACCTATTTGAGCCTCCACCTCAAAGCCCTCTCGATGCTAAGTCTAAATCCCAATGGAATAGATAAAAGTCAATTATCAATTTAACATAGGGAAAGGCAATGATCATACCAATCTACACTTTTGAAATCAAAATGTAGAATAGCTCCTTAAACATCATTAAACATAGATGAGAAAACCTTTCATCAATCTGAACTTATTGTGAGAAACACCTTTCACAATCATGATCATCATAGTAAGTGAGAAATCCACTACTATAAATTGGACCTATGGCAACAGTTTTTTTGCAACGGTTATATAATTGTTGCTTTAGCAAGTCAATGACAACAGTTTAACCCATTGCATAAGGATATTGGCCTATTAGAAGACTTATTTAATTTAACCATTGCATTAGCATAAAAACCATTGCGGTTGAGGTAACTATTGCAACACTTATAATATTCGTTACAGTAGCTATCTCTATAGCAACAGTTAATTCATAAAAATAGGAAAAATTACCTAACTACACTCCCTTTTTTACCATATTTTCTTATTTTCATTATTGTTTCAAAAAATATCAAAATTTCCTTCTTTTGTTCCTATCATCCCCTTTTTTGGATACTGATGAGTCGGTAGTTTTGACTCATTTATAGCTTCATTTGTGCCAAAATGGTGTCATTAATGCCAATTGTGTACCTATAATTAATGTTAAATCGTTTGTGTGCAGCATGAAGGTTTTGGAATGAGGCAAGGACAAGATAACGCAAAGAGAAGCTGTAAAGTTACAAAACAGAAGGAAAAAGGAAGCTGGAACTCACAAAAAGGAACTCTGCGACACACCGAGTGGACATTCTCAACGCCTAAAGTTCCAGCAGTCAAGAGAAGGATTAAAGGCAAGTCGGCGAGTTGAAGAACCTATCGGTGCATCGCCGTTCAGATAGGCGAGCCCAATGTTCACCGCCTAATGTTCCAAGAGCGAAACAATGCAAAAGCCAAGAAATAAATGCCAAGACTGAACAACTCGGCGCATCGCCGAGTGGAAGGGCGAGCCCAAGTTACGCCGCCGAGTGGTCCTAAAGTTCAAAATCGTGGGAAATTTTTTAGAAGTATAAATAAAATTTTTAAAAGAGAGAAAAAGGAGTTGAATAGCATTGTATGGAGAGAACAAAGTACATTGTATTTTGAACTACTTAGAGTTAATTTGGTGAACTATTCTTGTGAGTTTTTGGGAATCAAACATTGGGTGTACTTCTAGTTGATTGTATTTGCTGTTTGAAGACTTGGGAAATCAATGGCTAATGTTTTTGGTAACTATTTCTTCATTCTCACTATGATTGGCTAAAACCTCAATGCCTTAAGGGTGTGATTATGTGTTCAATTACCTAATTAGCTTATGGGTCTTATGGGTTGCTGAATTAAATGTTGATTTAGAATGGGTTCAGTATTTAATTCATGTTTTCATCTTATGAATTGAAGTTGCAAATTCAGTTCTAGTTTACATCTCTTGGTATGCTTGTAGAAGATGCATTTGAGTTGAATTAGCAATTGATGATTGTATGAGTTCTTACTTGTACTACCAAACTTGTTAAAGTGGGTTGAATTAAGGTATAAGATCGTGTTCTTATTGTGTAGCCTGTTGGGGTTTGATAAAATCCAATTGAAAGCATGTTAAAGTGGGCACTTGATTTTATGCTACATTGTATGCATTGATTGCTTCTCATTAATTCGATTGTATGATTTGGGTCTTTGCGTGATGAATTTTGGTGATTTTGGGCTTTGTGAAATGGGTATTTGAATTGTATATTTGTAGGTTGTTGCTTATTCGATGGGCGAAGTCTGAGTAGCACCAAATTCAATCAAATGGCTTGAATTTTCCCAATGATGGATGGGGTGACGTCTATCTTAAGGGCAAATTGTTGTTTTGTAGCTTTCCAATTGGTTTTGGGGAAGTCTGAGTACCCCAAGGAGAAATTATGCTTGGGTATGGTTTATTTGTTGATATTTGAGCTTTAATTATTGTGTATTGGGCTGTTAGTTGTTAATCGTAAAAATTTGGGGGGGGGGGGGGGGGCGGCCTCCTGACTTCAATGCCTTTATTGAAGTGATGAGCTTTGAAGAACTTCATTTTCTTACCTATGATGATAGATCTATCGTTGATTGGCTTAGTGTGAAGTATAATCTTATTACCTTAAAGGACATCATATATATGATCATTCTTTCTTAAACGTAGTTTTATCCGTAATAAGATGCCTATTCTCTTTAGGAATAGAAAACCAATAGATTCTACAGCAATAGTCCCTCGGACTCGGAAAGTAACAACGAAAATAGCTAACCCAATAGCAGATTCCGCAGCTGCTAGGCGTACAGATAGGTTTTTGGATCTCGAGATTAGTTTCATTGCTCTGGCTAGGAATAATAAAAAAAACTAGGAATAGCTGATGGATCCTTATGTGCTTTTTTTTGTTATACTAGCGGCGGCAGATCTGTTAGTAAACAGGAGCCGCTATCGCTCACCCTCTCTTTCTATTAGCTCCTATAGCTATGGGCATTTAGGATAATCTATGTATCTTAAAAAGATCGTTAGAAGTCTTATCCTCTATCTTTTATCCCCCAACATCGTGGTTGTTTCAACGCCTCTATTATTATCTCCGGACGCTGTTGCACTTCCCATCGCCCTTTGTAGTTGAATTATTACCTATGCATTCTGTAATATTAGGCGAGCTCTCCTTTAGCTCGCCGAGTGAACTAGGTGACTCACCGAGTGAATTTTTCATCGCCCGTTTTGCTTGATGTTAACCTGAGCTGAGTCTGTTAATTTCGGCGATGCCTCTTTTTGCTCGTCCAATAGCTTAGGCAACTCACCGACTGGTTCGACGAGTCATTCTGCAACTTTTCCTAGTTGATCCTGTTCTATCCTATTTTGATCGATCTTTTTGTTTGCTTGTTTTGTTTGACAAATATGCCTCGTCAAAAGGTTGTTGCTCGGAAACGTCCTCGGAAAAAAGCCAAAGGTATTGAAAATGCCTCAGAAGTTGATACACCACAACAACAACGAGCTCCAAAGTCCCAACACAAAGGGAAAGGAAAGCAAGTGGTCTTGGAGAGTGCTTCCTCAGACAGTCAAGAATTGTCCATACAGTTTGCCTCCACCAAATCTGGTAGTTCTGACAGGGAGGAGTCCGGGACTCCTATTGGGGAAATTTTGAAACGGACACGTGCCGAATTGAGGTCCAAGTCTCTACATGACCCACTGGTTAGGGTCATTACTCCTACTGCTAGACCTACGTCTCCGGCAGCTGCTACTCCTGCTTCCGATGTTCCAGCTCAAATTCTGGCCCCAGCTCAGATTTCGCGGTCGATGAACAGGTTGAAAGCCATAGGTTCACGAACGATCCTCGAGGAAAAGAGATTGTCTACCAATGGGATGGTGGACAGATATCCCCAGGTATGGGAGACAATTCGGGTGCACAAGTTCCAGATATTTACAAAGCCCCGAAGCCTCCTGACTTCAATGCCTTTATTGAAGTGATGAGCTTTGAAGAACTTCGTTTTCTTACCTATGATGATAGATCTATCGTTGATTGGCTTAGTGTGAAGTATCATCTTATTACCTTAAAGGACATCATATATATGATCATTCTTTCTTAAACGTAGTTTTATCCTTAATAAGATGCCTATTCTCTTTAGGAATAGAAAACCAATAGATTCTACATCAATAGTCCCTCGGACTCGGAAAGTAATAACGAAAATAGCTAACCAAATAGCAGAATCCGCAGCTGCTAGGCGTATAGATAGGTTTCTGGATCTCGAGATTAGTTTCATTGCTCTGGCTAGGAATAATAAAAAAAACTAGGAATAGCTGATGGATCCTTATGTGCTTTTTTTTGTTATACTAGCGGCGGCAGATCTGTTAGTAAACAGGAGCCGCTATCGCTCACCCTCTCTTTCTATTAGCTTCTATAGCTATGGGCATTTAGGATAATCTATGTATCTTAAAAAGATCGTTAGAAGTCTTATCCTCTATCTTTTATCCCCCAACATCGTGGTTGTTTCAACGCCTCTATTATTATCTCCGGACGCTGTTGCACTTCCCATCGCCCTTTGTAGTTGAATTATTACCTATGCATTCTGTAATATTAGGCGAGCTCTCCTTTAGCTCGCCGAGTAAACTTGGTGACTCACCGAGTGAATTTTTCATCGCCCTTTTTGCTTGATGTTAACCTGAGCTGAGTCTGTTTGTTTCGGTGATGCCTCTTTTTGCTCGTCCAATAGCTTAGGCGACTCACCGACTGGTTCGACGAGTCATTCTGCAACTTTTCCTAGTTGATGCTGTTCTATCCTATTTTGATCGATCTTTTTGTTTGCTTGTTTTGTTTGACAAATATGCCTCGTCAAAAGGTTGTTCCTCGGAAACTTCCTCGGAAAAAAGCCAAAGTTATTGAAATTGCCTCAGAAGTTGATACACCACCACAACAACGAGCTCCAAAGTCCCAACGCAAAGGGAAAGGAAAGCAAGTGGTCTTGGAGAGTGCTTCCTCAGACAGTCAAGAATTGTCCATACAGTTTGCCTCCACCAAATCTGGTAGTTCTGACAGGGATGAGTCCAGGACTCCTATTGGGGAAATTTTGAAACGGACACATGCCGAATTGAGGTCCAAGTCTCTACATGACCCACTGGCTAGGGTCATTACTCTTACTGCTAGACCTACGTCTCCGGCAGCTGCTACTCCTGCTTTCGATGTTCCAGCTCAAATTCTGGCCCCAGCTCAGATTTCGCGATCGATGAACAGGTTGAAAGCCATAGGTTCACGAACGATCCTCGAAGAAAAAAGATTGTCTACCAATGGGATGGTGGACAGATATCCCCAGGTATGGGAGACAATTCGGGTGCACAAGTTCCAGATATTTACAAAGCCCCGAAGCCTCCTGACTTCAATGCCTTTATTGAAGTGATGAGCTTTGAAGAACTTCGTTTTCTTACCTATGATGATAGATCTATCGTTGATTGGCTTAGTGTGAAGTATCATCTTATTACCTTAAAGGACATCATATATATGATCATTCTTTCTTAAACGTAGTTTTATCCGTAATAAGATGCCTATTCTCTTTAGGAATAGAAAACCAATAGATTCTACAGCAATAGTCCCTCGGACTCGGAAAGTAATAACGAAAATAGCTAACCCAATAGCAGAATCCGCAGCTTCTAGGCGTATAGATAGGTTTCTGGATCTCGAGATTAGTTTCATTGCTCTGGCTAGGAATAATAAAAAAAACTAGGAATAGCTGATGGATCCTTATATGCTTTTTTTGTTATACTAGCGGCGGCAGATCATTTAGTAAACAGGAGCCGCTATCGCTCACCCTCTCTTTCTATTAGCTCCTATAGCTATGGGCATTTAGGATAATCTATGTATCTTAAAAAGATCGTTAGAAGTCTTATCCTCTATCTTTTATCCCCCAACATCGTGGTTGTTTCAACGCCTCTATTATTATCTCCGGACGCTGTTGCACTTCCCATCGCCCTTTGTAGTTGAATTATTACCTATGCATTCTGTAATATTAGGCGAGCTCTCCTTTAGCTCGCCGAGTGAACTCGGTGACTCAACGAGTGAATTTTTCATCGCCCGTTTTGCTTGATGTTAACCTGAGCTGAGTCTGTTAATTTCGGCGATGCCTCTTTTTGCTCGTCCAATAGCTTAGGCAACTCACCGACTGGTTCGACGAGTCATTCTGCAACTTTTCCTAGTTGATCCTGTTCTATCCTACTTTGATCGATCTTTTTGTTTGCTTGTTTTGTTTGACAAATATGCCTCGTCAAAAGGTTGTTCCTCGTAAACGTCCTCGGAAAAAAGCCAAAGGTATTGAAATTGCCTCAGAAGTTGATACACCACCACAACAACGAGCTCCAAAGTCCCAACGCAAAGGGAAAGGAAAGCAAGTGGTCTTGGAGAGTGCTTCCTCAGACAGTCAAGAATTGTCCATACAGTTTGCCTCCACCAAATCTGGTAGTTCTGATAGGGAGGAGTCCGGGACTCCTATTGGGGAAATTTTGAAATGGACACGTGCCGAATTGAGGTCCAAGTCTCTACATGATCCACTGGCTAGGGTCATTACTCCTACTGCTAGACCTACGTCTCCGGCAGCTGCTACTCCTGCTTCCGATGTTCCAGCTCAAATTCTGGCCCCAGCTCAGATTTCGCGGTCAATGAACAGGTTGAAAGCCATAGGTTCACGAACGATCCTCGAGGAAAAGAGATTGTCTACCAATGGGATGGTGGACAGATATCCCCAGGTATGGGAGACAATTCGGGTGCACAAGTTTCAGATATTTACAAAGCCCCGAAGACTGTATGTACCTACATAGGTCCGGGAATTCTATGTCGCTTACTCTGGTTTGATTCTAAGAGTCCAAAAGCTGGCACAGTTGATGAAACCCATGGACTTTTTGATGGTGCGTGGGAAGAAGTTCAAATGCAGCCAAACCGAGATTAATGCGGCTTTGGGTTGCACATTTAGGTGGCGACATTCGTTGGCTAATAAGCTCAAGCTTCATTTGGATGCCCTAAAGGGGTGGTTGGCTCTTTTAATAAGTGATGCCTCCCCCCGGTGGTTGGATGTGGGAGCCATTATCAAAAAAAGAGACCTCAACATCGTTACCCGATATTGGTTTGGATTTATGAGTAGTAAACTCATGCCTTCCCAGAATGAGTCGATTCTTAGGCATCAGAAGGCCGCCCTATTAGGGTGTATTATAGATCGATAGTGGTTGAACTTGGGTATGATTATTGAGAGCGAGCTGTTGATAAGGGCCAAGCATCAGCATTACCTCACTCCCATTCCCGATCTTGATCAGTGAGCTGTGTAGGTAGGCCGGTGTCCCATTTGATACGAAGACTGATGTTGAGGTCAATTCGACCTCATCTTGTGACATCCGGAGGATCGAGGCCGAGTACTTGAAGGATGAGGCCGAGAGGAGGAGGAGACCCCATGTTGACACATCTCTTGTCGTGGATGTTGAGGCCATGGAGACGGGTTCTCCCACTCCTGCAGTTGAGCCGACAGGTGTTCCTGTTTCTTACGCTCCTGCCACCTCCGCTCTGGCACCAGGCCCCTCTTCTGCCCCCACACCAGCTACAGCTCCTGGTCCCCGGCCTTTGACACAGACCATGCTTATTAAGATAGGGCACCTTGCCCATTCAGCGGATGTACGTGCTTCTCGGGTCGAGGGAGCAGTCCCGGGTATGATAGAGTGTGCTATAGTTGTTGCACTTGATCCCATTCGAGCAGAGTTGGCGGATCAGTGCCGGACTATCACCACTTATGGAGAGGCTTTGGAGGCCCTCACCGCTAGAGTTGAGGCATGTGAACAGCGAGAGAATAGATCCACAGAGCTGACAGCCATCCGTACAGATATTTCTAGCTTGAGGAAAGATATGGACGAGCTAAAGTCCACCGACATCACCATGTTATGGGGTAGTGTGGATGTGCCAAAGGGTACGAGTGTTGACATCCCACCACCTACCACCACCAATGTTGCTCCAACGGCTGATGATGAGGGTGTGTCTGATGCACCCGAGACGGATAAGGAGGACTTTGCCATGAGAGATCGGGAGGTATATGCGGACCTCGCAGACTTGGAGGATGATATGATTAGAACGGCCACTGCTGACTCTCTTCGGGAAACTTCTATGATTGGGTCGAGCGGGACCCAGCAGACTAAGGAGAGCGCACCGGGCACTGATGCCCAGGCTGATGACACATCTCCAGCATAGCGGGACAGGGGTCTCTCTTTTGCACTTTATCTATCTTTATGTTTTTATGTTTATTTTTGTATTTCGCATTGAGGACACTGCGTTGACTTTTTGGTGGGGTGGATTCTTCCTAGCCCCGTTTGTTTGTAAGTTGGATTGTTGTTTTTGTTACTTTTGTTTTGAATTATAGAAGTGACTTTGGTCTCTCTCGTGATATCTCTCTTTACTTATCGTTGTTGATGTTGGGCTAAATGAATGAATGCAGTTCTCTTTTACTTTTGAGTGTCGGTTGTGTTCAATATAGATGACTTGAATAGTGCTCTTAATTGAACAATATGTTAGTGTGCATCCAATGAGGTAAATTGGAGTTGCATAGTCTTGTGTAAACTCTTAGCCTCTTGTTGGGACTAGTGAATTGTCAATGGTGAGTCTTACAATGACCGTTGCACACAAGCTTGACTCGTAGAGTTGTGATCCACAATTGTGTATGAATGCCATGTGTGGTGACTTGAAAGGTGTGTATGATGATGCCTAGAACTTGCCCTCGTAGTCCTATTGACTAAGCATTGGTGAATGTAGGAAATGATCTTAGGCATGTATTTTTTAGGGTGAACCTAATTGTTATACCTTTGTTAGCCACCTTGTGAGGGCGTGAACCTAGCTTGGCACCATTTGAGCCTATCTTTTTCCTTGATTGAAACACAAATACAAAGACCTTCCATTTGTTTGAAAATGTCGTGTCTCTCCCACCTACAACCTTCGTGAAGTATTGGTTAGTTTGAATAGCCAACTCAGGCCAAAAGCCTAAGTTGGGGGTGTGATGAGAATGAAGGAAGAAGTTGAGCTATAGGTTCATGAACTTGATCCGTTGAAAAGATTATATAAAAAAAGGGAGAAGAGAAGATGAGAAGAAAAAGAAAAAAAGAAAGAACAAGATCCAAATAAGATAGTGTTGTTGTGCATTGATGTAAAAATAAGAAGGGATTTTTGTGTGCTGCAAAGTGACAAAGGATCAGTTGAAAAGTTGAAAAGTTGAAAAGTGTGAAAGAAAGGGAAGGAGAAATGAATTGGGAACCATGCTTCACGAAGGTAGAGCCTCCAATCCAAAATTGATCATACCTTAAGCCCCAGCCCCATTACAAGCTTCCAAACTCCTTTTTGATCTTGCAGGAACCTTGTGATTGTTAGATGGAAAACTCGGGTAAGCCTATGGGCAAAGTTGTGTAAACTCTTTCTATTTTGAGAGTGTGAGTGTTGTGTTGATTCTGAAATTTTGATCTTCAATTGAATTTGGCAAGACAGTGGAATCCTTTTTGGTGTAAGGGCATTCAAATATCTTTGTGGGCATAAATTTATGTTTTAGGTGAGCACTTGTGAGCATAGACTTTAACTGATGATGGCTAGTCAGAATTTGATGCTTTTAGTGTACATTTGATCCTTGTATCTTAGATTGATCCTTGTATGCATTTTCATGTGGGTTCTCAAGGAGCACTGTTTGTAGACATCCCTTTTGGGTTCATTGACCTCTTGTTTTACTTGAGGACAAGCAAAAGTTTAAGTTGGGGGTGTTGATGAGTCGGTAGTTTTTACTCATTTATAGCTTCATTTGTGCCAAATTGGTGTCCTTAATGCCTATTGTGTTGTGTACCTATAACTAATGTTAAATCGTTTGTGTGCAGCATGAAGGTTTTGGCATAAGGCAAGGACAAGATAACGCAAAGAGAAGTTGTAAAGTTACAAAACAAAAGGAAAAAGGAAGCTGGAACTCGTAAAAAGGAACTTGGCGACACACCGAGTGGACATTCTCATCGCCTAAAGTTCCAGCAGTCAAGGGAAGGATTAAAGGCAAGTCGGCGAGCTGAAGAACCAATCGACGCATCGCCGATCAGATAGGCAAGCCCGATGTTCACCGCCTAAAGTTCCAGGAGCGAAACAATGCAAAAGCCAAGAAATAAAAGGTAAGACTGAGCAACTCGGCGCATCGCCGAGTGGAAGGGCGAGCCTGAGTTAGGCCGCCGAGTGGTTCTAAAATTCAAAATCGTGGGAAATTTTTGAGAAGTATAAATAGAAATTTTTAAAAGAGAGAAAAGGGAGTCTAACAACATTGTATAGAGAGAACAAAGTACATTGCATTTTGAACTACTTAGAGTTAATTTGGTGAACTATTCTTGTGAGTTTTTGGGAATCAAACATTGGGTGTACTTCTAGTTGATTGTATTTGCTGTTTGAAGACTTGGGAAATCAATGGCTAATGTTTTTGGTAACTATTTCTTCATTCTCACTATGATTGGCTAAAACCTCAATGCCTTAGGGGTGTGATTATGTGCTCAATTACCTAATTAGCTTATGGGTCTTATGGGTTGCTGAATTAAATGTTGATTTAGAATGGGTTCAGTATTTAATTCATGTTTTCATCTTATGAATTGAAGTTACAAATTCAGTTCTAGTTTATATCTCTTGGTATGCTTGTAGAAGATGCATTTGAGTGGAATTAGCAATTGATGATTGTATGAGTTCTTACTTGTACTACCCAACTTGTTAAAGTGGGTTGAATTAAGGTATAAGATCGTGTTCTTATTGTGTAGCATGTTGGGGTTTGATAAAATCCAATTGAAAGCATGGTAGTTGATTGTAAAATATCTATCATAGTCGTAATCTTGCCTACCCATTATAATTCATCATACTTAAGCAAATTCGTAATGACCCATTTAGTGAAATTGGTAGTTGAACACTCACACATCCCTAAGGTCCCGTTTCTCATTGGTTAAATCCCTCCTTAATTCGTGTTTGTTGCGATAAATCGTTCAAAACTCTTATTATTTGATAAATGAAACATCGAAGATTTACATTATGCATCAATTCACTTGTTTACACCTAAAAAAGCTAGATCACTTTAATACTTCATATTTGAATTCTATACTTAGTTCCATTCCTCGTGGGATCGACCCCAACTCAACGTTGGGTTTATATTACTAGCGACCGCCTACATCTTGAATCGTGATAGGTGTAGTTGAGCGTTATTAGATACATCAATTTAAGATCCATATCCAAGATTTTCATTCTTTTTTTCATGCCACAAATCTCTCCAAAGTTACCTCCATTAATCCATTTTTGAATTTCAAATATTTTCTCTTTCCAATTAATGATTTCAAGTTATTCAAGAGGTAGATCTCTTTCCATCACTTCAGTTTTCAATTTTTTATTTTTTTTATTTTGTACATCTTAAAAAATTGTTGATACGTATGGTATCATGTTTAACTGTTGGGCAATTTTTATATAATGGATTATTGTTTGTTATTTTTTGTATCATGTGTTACTGTTTGTTATTTTTGTATCATTTTTAACAGTTTGTCATTTTTATATCATGCCCACTTTATTGATAAAAAATTATACATTCGAATTAATACCATATGTATCTGATACATATTAATGACTAATGTGTATCACACGTATCTTATACACATTAATGGTCATGATACATTCTTAAAAATTATTGCTAAATACACATTCTTTAGCAATGATACATTCATACAAACTAACACTACATGTATCGGCTGATACTAAATAACTACCAAACAGTAATATATTGATCTAAAACCAAACACTTTACGTGCAATCTTTACTTCTCTAATGTATCTGGTAGGCTAATTTGAGATTCACAAAAGAAATATTTTGTCAAACAATAATTTCATCACTTTTGGATCGTTCACAGCTCACCTCACTTTCTCAGATTTCTGAATTTCTTAACAAAATTGAGATATTCATAATGTATCGACTCAAATTTTCATCCAATTTGAATCAAAATTGAAAGGATTTTGGACGATTTGGGATTTCGTCCATATCAAAAAATGATTTCTAAATTTCTCAGTAAAATCAAGATATTCATGATGTATCTTCTCCAATTTTGCGAAAAATTTGAATGAAAATTGAAAGAATATTGGATAATTTGCTTGAAGAAATTTGAAATTTGAATCCAGGTGAGATGACTATGAAACATCAAGCAGATCTCGTACTACATTCGACAAAAGACATTGAATTGTCTTCCATTGCTAATGGTGGATTTGAGATTCACAAAAGAAATTGTTTGTCCAACAACTATTCCATCACTTTTGTATCGTTAATAACTCACATCGCTTTTCCATATTCTTGAATGTCTCAACAAAATAAATACATTCATCATTTACCAGATAATTTTTTCAATTCTTTTTTAATCTGGACGATTTTGAGAGAGAAGTGAGAGAAGAAAATTTGAATTTTGAATTGTTTGAAGTTGTTATGACTTGGAAGAGATTGACATCAATGTGATTTGTGTGATTTGCGTGATGCTTATGATTTGTTTCCTTTTTAATGGTAACAGAACAGTTACTTAATGTATCAATTGTTATGTATCACGCATATTGAGATGTATCCGGATGACTCATATTTTTAGGGATTTTTATAAATTAGAAAAGTGTAGGGATATGATGCAATTTACTCTTTACACTATGAGATTTAGGTAAGTTATACATAAAAATATGTATGGCAACACTTTATATTTGAATATAAAGAGATGTGAATGGAACTGTATCGTTTAGATCAGTTCACTTTTGTATGGACGAACCACCTATTTAAGTACATAAAATCCTTCCCATTCCAAAGCACAAAAAAAAAGCTTTATATTTGGCTCGCTATTTTTTTTCTTTTATAATTTGGGCTTTTGTACCTTTTGTATCCATTTATCTCTTTTGCCATGGAAGCCTCAGGTTCATCTTCTCATTCATCAAATCACCCAGAAGCAAAACACTTTTATCCAATTTTTTGCTCATGTCGTCATCTTCATCGATGACACAGAGGTACGTTTATGTGAAGAGATTCGGGTTTCAAATCTACAGGGTAGATACTATGGTGTTTTGATGAAACAAGTTTAGATACTAACGAATTTTTGATTTTTTTTTTTTGTACTCTTTTTTTTTTTTACAGTTTTTGTCTGCAACTGTTTGAGGTATTTAGTCCTTATTTTCATTCAAATGCAATTTGTGGGACTCAATTCGTGACTCCTTCAATTTGGTGTTCACAGGGCCTGATGGACGCCCTAAACTAACTTGTAACTCCAAATTAACGAAGCAGGGGAAGAGGGAATTTTATTCTCCATTTGACTCACACTTGAAGTCTCATTCTCCGGTCACCATGCTCAGATTGAGTACCAAGTTTCAGGTCTTCTCTTTGGGAATTAGGAAATCAAATATGGAGAAAGCGGACATTAATAACTCTTCTACAGTAAATCCAAACATAAAAACAAGAGAGCTTTGCCCAGAGACAACAATTTAAGAAGCAAGCTGGAGAAAGAGAGGAGGGATTTTTAGTGGATTACTCATCGTCTAAGGTATTGGTTTGTTACATTTTCATTTTCATTATGTGTTTGCCGTTGAAACCTCATAGTATTGTCTTGTGTCAAGTAAATTTGGTGCAGAATGGTAGATAACAACCAACTTTGACATTGCTAACATCACCTGAAGATTTGTTATCAATTATTATGTTTTTATACTATTGATAAATTAGTTGGCTGCGAGTAAACACTAGTAGGATTTGGTAAAGTTTGTTTTATTTATTAGTTGTTTTGAGTTTGACTAGTACTTAATTAGTTGTTGTAGAGTTTATACATTTCAATCTCCTATTTTAAGGTAAACATCTAAAATTAGCAGTTAACTGAAACCTAATTAATATATAATGTAAATTTTCATTTAAAATTTCTTTATGCGGTTCTGCCAAGGGAAGTTAGTAGTAATTACCTTGAATATATCATGATTAGGCTATAAAGTTTGAATTTAGATGTTGATTCCTCCAGTTTCAATGATAAAACTAGTAAATTATTGGTTTTTGGTAACAAGTTTAGTAGTGTATAGATTTAACATATAACCAAACTTCAGGAATTGGCTTCATTTGTGATCTTAATGGCAATGTGGCAGCTCCTTGGTCCTCAACATATCCTGGTGCTACTTCTTCCTGCATTAAGAGTATGTACAACTTTAATTTTCCATTCAAAAACTTCAGAAGAGATTGAGAAATTAGCTTCCTTTACAATCGTAAAGATCTTTGAATTTTCATTCCCCTTGTCAAACAAGTGTCATTTGATTCTGGTAACAACAAAATGATTTGCAGTTGCTGAACTTTCAGAACTTCCCATAGCAACATCCTCTCAGCACATTAAAGGTATTGCACAATATATAGATCCCATTTTGTTTAGAAATATACTTCTGATTATAAAATATTTGTCAGATAATTCATTCAATCTTATAATCACAGTTCACATACATTAGCTTAATATGTTGTTTCTAGTTCAAAAAATTAGCCTTCCCAGCCTAGCGAATATGTATGATTAATGAAGCTGATTTAACAGTAAATACTGATAAAAGTAGGAGAAATAATCTGTAACAGACAGGACTTTGGCCTATTGCTTTCGTATTTCACCAGCATGAGATTTCGAGTCATATAATCCGTTTCAAAGGTGAAGCTTGTCTTGTTTTCTTTTAAGCATAACATTCTGAGATGCTCGTCCGGCTGTACAAGCTTGTCACTGGGTATAGCAAAACTATACTTGAAAGTAGCATTCTGTTTACACAATACAAGCTTTTGTACTTTTATTAGTTACCTTTAGATGCATGAGTGGTAAGGTTTGCGGTAGGGTCAAGAATGACAATGAAGGTTAGCATCTTCACTGTTTCTTACAGCACCTTGTGTACATTAGAGCTTCCTCATTCGACATTGAGTTTCTGGATATGATGTTCTGATGACAGTTTCTTTGTGAAGCTAGATCTATTTCAACTTACACTCAAGTTAACGTTCATTTTAAAATTAGGTTGATTTTCTGTATGTTGTGGATAAATGAATGGTCTATAATACCCACTAATATAATATCACCTTACAATATATGACTTTGTATATAGCTCTATTTCTAGATTCAGCCTGAGTTTATTACTTACCTCCGATTGCTCAGATGAATATTCTAATTAAACACACTAAATTAGCGTATCAGCTATATATATTCTCTATGCAATTCTGCTTTGAGATCTAATTCGTCATTTCGATGTTGGTAATTTGCTTTGATACAAAATAATTCTAAACAAGTTGGAGATTTTACAATTTCCTACATATCTAACATGGGTAATTACTTTAGTATTTATTCCTCCTTATGTTTTATCAATTTTATATGATGTAGTTTGAATTAATACCGAGTCAATGAAGTCCTATTTATGTGTTGTAGTTTGAATGGGTAAATTAGGTTATGAATGAAAGAAGGATTTTTGAAATTTAGCTTTATAATTGTAGTGTCATGAGTAGCTTTCAAAGACATTCTTTTTTACAGTAAATAATAAGAAAATGTTCTTGGATATATATACATTGCTGGAAAGATTTTTTTGTCTTGAATTGCTCTTTTTGAATCTTTAGAAATGCCCCTTTTCCACATTAGATTCTTGAATATTGAGACTTGTATATTTTTATTTTGCAAGAAAAGATTATAAGACATTGCTTCATGGAATTGTAGCATGTCATATTTCCTTGATTAAGGTAAGAGCTGAAATGTAGATATCTGTTTTCTTTTTATATAACCAAATCTGATATAGATCATATTTTTTATCATTTTTTAGGTGAATAAAGGAACAAGGGTAGAGGAAAGAAATGAAGACCTTCAAAGTATTAGTTGAACAGTGCAAGGACTTTAAATTTTCTAGTTTTTGCGAACTTGTGTATGCCAACTATTGAACATGTCAAACAAATTTGTATATTTACATATGGATAATACTAGTTGGATAATTGGATTATGATCTTGTTGTTGAATATTTCTTTTGTGATTTATATTAACTTTTAGTATATTATATTTTATTTTGCAGGCAAATAATATTATAACAGGCCACCCAACTGTTGCCGTAGCTCTATGAACCGTTGCAACAGCATCTAATAATTGTTGCTATAGCTAATAATAACTATTTTTAAATCATAAAAATGGGTTGTAGTAGACTAAACAACCGTTGCAAAAGATAATATGTGCGACGGTTATGAACCATTTCATATGACAAAATAATCTTTGCAATAGAACGGAATATGACAACGGTTGCAAAACCGTTGCAAATAACCATTGCAATAGGCCTATTGCCACGCGAGCTGATGGCAACGGTTTTGATACTTATTGCAATGGTTTTTGACCCATTTCCATATGCCTATTTTCTAGTAGTGATCCTTTCACCATAGCATCATTACTTTCCTTTCAAAGCATCAATTACTTATTTACAGTAGCTTCTTGAAAACATGCATTTCTTCATAATTCATAATTCATCATAAAATCATAGTTGAAAATTATAATTTAGGCATGGGTCAATGCAATTTCAACTAAATATCATCGATTAACATCAATTCATGTATTAGAATACTTAATTAATCATAATCAATTATAATTGGAAGAAACCCACACTCATTGGATTGAAACCCTAATTTGATCCATTTGAAATTGAGTTGGGGAATTGAAATCTTTGGGGACCCCATAGAGGAAAGGACTCCATGGGTGAATACACACATACCTTGATCCTTTAAGCCTAAGAAAATGGAGAATTTGGAGACTTGAATGGAACCCTAGCTCCTCTTCTTCCTTAGGTTTGAGAGAATTTGGGAGGATGAATTTGGTCAAGTTTCGAGGATTAGGAGAATGAGTTGTGAATGGGCAATTTGGGGGTTTAAAACCTTTATATAGGGCTTAGGATAGAAGGTAAAATAACATAGTATTGGATTAAAACAATTAGGAAAAGACTCAAAAGCCCCTTTAAAATAACTGCCAAGCCTCAACTACGGTTCGTAGGTCCGTCTACGGACCATCCTGGTCAACCGTAGGTAAGATTCAGAAACCATAATCTAGACCAACTTTTGACGAAACCCATGTATGGTTTGTAGGTCTTCCTACGGTCCGTACATGCCAACCATAGAAACCAACTTTTGGACTTAATATTTCACTAAGTCTGGGAGTGACCTACGGGACCTACCTATGACTCATACATAGGATAGGATGACAAGACGTCCTAGTGAACCGTAAAGAGGTTTCTGAGACTTGTTTGTAGAAAATTATCTCCCCACTACCTACGGGTGCCATCTACGATCCGTAGATGGTTCTACCAATCGTAGGTGGGAGTCGTAGGTCATGCCTACAACCCAAAAACTACATTTTCCTTCTTTTCCAAATCCAAGGTGTTACAACTTCACATTAATATGATTTATATCAACTCATGTGATATTTTGTTGCTACTTATTTTCATGGTCATCACAATATTCATGTGTTTTTTATACTTTAATTTTTAAAATATTGTCGATAATGACAATGCTAACTGAGATCTGTCAAATAAATTGAGATTTCACTGTCAATTCATAGCAAAAGGCCTTGTTCAATTATACATTTGGAAGCATGGCCCAAATGTATCTCCATTGTTTGGGCAAAATACTGATTTTTACTGCGTCTTCCATGTGATGAAGTTCAAGGAAACAATCTACAATATTTCCTTGTAGTTTGAATTCGTGAAAACCATGCTAAAAATCAAGTTTCAGGACTTCGTTTCATGAGCTAAATCTATGGTCCATAGATTGATTATTGACTCATAGGTTGAACCTATAAAACTCAGGTCCTAAAATCTCTATTGGGTTTGTCTCTGGTAAAGAGGCCATAACCTTTTACAACGGATTAAGATTAACAAATGGTCGGTGATGTTGAGAAGAAGAATCAAAGACTTTTAATTTGATAGGTCATGGGCCACCTAACACTTCATATTTTAAGAGATATGGTCATTTCAACTTGACCCTTGCATGAACTCATACGAAAAACTTAGTCGGTAGGAAAGTTATGAACTCGACTTAGTGCTAGAGGTCCCTTATGACCCTAAATCACATCTGATACACTTCCTATACTTGGTAATGGACCTCAACACATATAAACAAGTAGGACAACACCCCGTCCATGCTGATACACTTACGATGAATGGTTCAAACTTTAGTACAGAATTTTGCAAGGTGATACAACAATGAAGTATCCAATGTCCTAAAGAATCTCTCCCTCCGTCTTTACTATATAATCCTTTGGTGTTACTCATTAATACTCTCTTGTTTCAAGTTGTTTGTCTTACTTACATTTTTAGCCTACTTCAAATAGAATATGTCTTTCCTTTTTTTGCAACTCTTTAATTTCCACTTTCCACGAAGCATGTTTTAGGCCACAAGATTACATGATATTTTGGTACATTGTACATACTTTTAATTTAAGACTCAAGATTCGAAAGTCTTTTTTATTTTCGTAAACCCTATGCCAAGTCAAAACTAGTCAAACAAATTGAAACGTGGAAGTATATGTTATCCCAATGTGTTACTCTTGTTGTCCTCTGTGTTCAAAGAAGAAAGTATAAACAATAATCTAAAAAAAAAGATATTTTATTTCCACCCACGAAGTTCATTGTGTGTGTCCTTAACAAATATAATCTCCACAGAGTACTTAAGAAGACACTCGGACGCCAAAAACGAAGCAATCACATGATTCTTGGTGGTACCAGGACCTACTATTGCTTTATTGTAGAGGTGGCAAAAATATGCCCAACCCGCCCAACCCGACCCAACCCAGCCAGGTATGAATGGGTTGGGTTATAAACAAAATAGATATGGGTCATATTGGGTTGAACCCAAATAAACCCAACTAAATATTGGGTAAAAAATGGGTTAAGTTGGTGTAACCCAGTGGGTTCAAACCCAACCCAACCCAACGGGTTCAAACCCTAGAAGAGGCAGTCGGAACCCATACAATTACTGAACGCAGAACCCATTCTCAGAACTCAGAATCAATCTCTTCTCCGATCTCCATTATCTACTCTCTTCTAGTAAGTTTCTAATACTAGCAATTGGTCTCAAAACTCAAAACCCCTTTTCTGGATTGAGAATTAATCGAAGATAAACAATTTAATTTTTTAACTTTTTTTCAGAAATTGATGGAGAATACAGATCAAGTCGAAGAGTCGATCGAAGCCAGCTCTACAAGCAAAAGGAGCTCTAAGGTATAGGATCATTTTTGCAAGTTACCACTTGAAGTTAATCCGGATAGTAGGTTGAGGGCGAAATGTAAAGATTATCATCAGGTATATTTGGCTGATTCTAAAGATGGTACTACAAATTTAAGCGTCACCGAGCTAGGATTCATAGTAATGTGTCAGAATCAGGTCGTTATCCAGTTGTGAATAATCAATTTTTTCGTGAATTGATTGAGAAAGCTATAGTAAGGCATAACTTACCTTTTTCATTCGTGGAATGTGAAGTTAAGATATTTAGTTTCTTGAATCCTACTGTCAAAACTATTTCAAGAAATACTTCAAAGATTGATGTTTTGAAATTATATCAAAAGCAAAAACAGAAAGTTCATGAAGAAATTGCAGAAATTTCTAGTAGAGTATGCTTAACTACTGATTTGTGGACATCAATTACCGTAAATGGTTATTTTTGTCTGACGGCTCATTTTGTTGATTTGAATTGGATTTTGCAAAAGAGGGTTCTGATATTTCGCCATGTCCCTCCTCCACATAATGGTCAAGTTTTGGGACCGATACTGATAAATTTTTTGATGGAATGGGGAATCGAGAAGAAAATATTTTCGATAACCTTAGATAATGCAAGTTACAATGAGAAAATTGTGGATAATTTGAAAGAGCACTTGAACTTGATGGATTCTTTGATTTGTAATGGGGACTTCGTCCATATTCATTGTGCAAATCATATTCTAAATCTGATTGTGAAAGCGGGTCTAAAGTCAATAGAGGCTTCAATCTTTAATATAAGAGAGGGCATTAAATATGTGAAAGGTTCTGAATCTAGGATGATAAAGTTTGTAGGTTGTATCAAGAATCTTGGATTAAAGTTGGCTGGAAAAGTGCGTCAAGAGTCAAGACGTGCCTACGAGATGGAACTACACTTTTCTTATGCTTGAGAGTGCTATTCCATATCGTCGGGCTTTTTTTGACTTCAAGTTACTAGATACAGATTTTAAATGTTGTCCTTCAGAAATGGATTGGAATAAGGCAGAAACAATAGCCAAATTCCTAAAGCCTTTTGATGAAATCACTACTCTATTTTCGGGAAATCAATATCCGACGGCCAACTTTTTTTTTTCATAAAGTATGGAAAATTCACTTGTTGATAATGGAAGAGAAAAAGAGTCAACATTCTGATATTAAAGAAATGGCAGAGAAAATGGAAGAGAAATTTGCGAAGTATTGGGAAGAGTATACTCCAATTTCTTTAGCAGTCGTTCTTGACCCTCGATACAAGTTAAAGTTCGTAAAATTTTGCTTTTCAAAACTTGATTCTTTAACTTGTAATGACAAGGTGAAGGTTGTTGAAGATAATTTGCATGGATTGTTTGAGGAGTAAGTGAAATCTCCAGTATCTAATAGTGCATTGGAGGGAAGTATTGTTGATGAATTTGATGCTGAGATGAGAGATGAAATGGATGAATTTGATTTGTTTGCAAGTCAGCCAGAATCTAATTCAAAAAAACCACAATTACAATTATATTTGGAAGAACCTGTATTTGACCGCAAGGGAAATGCTAATCTAGATGTACTCAAATTTTGGAAAGATAACATGACTAGATATCCTGAGCTATCACTGATGGAAAAGGATGTTTTAAGTATACCTATTAGTACTGTTGCGTCTGAATCAACGTTCAGCATCGGAGGACGAGTGATTGGAAGATATCAAAGTTCTATCTTACCGGAAAATGCAGAAGCCAAGTTATGTGCTCAAGATTGGCTCTATGGACATGAAGGTATAATTTACTCATGTTGATATGTATTATGCCATTTTTTTCTTTACTCTTGCTATGCAGTTATCAGTTCTGTTTTCTCTATTTGCAGCAGTTGAAGATTCTGACGAAGATGATATTGCAATTGATGTGGAGAGATTGTTGCTACGTTCTGAATGCTGATCATCGTTATTGCAACTGTTAGTATATCCTCCTAGATTTGATTAAACCGTATGCAAAAGTGTATTGTAGATACAACCATATAGAGCGGATGAGTACAGTTGATACAAGTAAATAGCAACTGAAGATTAGATATAATATGGTCGTGCGAATTTTTGTATCAATGATTATCTCTGCTACGAATATGAGTTTTCGAATATGGAGATTTGCTGCATCATGATAAACTTTGTGTTTTCAGGATCTTGCAAATGTTGGAGCCACCAAGAGGTCAACTTTTGTGTTTTGGTATTGACAAAGCCTATTAAGGGAGAACTTGGGAAGGAAGATCAAGAGAAACTGAAAGAAGATTATGGTCAAGTTGTACTCGAAAGCTATATATTTAGGCTAGAATACTTTATTTGATTTTGTGTTGGGAGAGCTTCTTTTTGCTATGTAGTGTTATGGGATTGAATTTCTTATTATCATAAACTATTTTTAGAGCTTTAACAGTATTTCTTAGTTTTTCTTGTCTGTGTGTAGTCTATGCTTCTGATATAATATGTTTATATTATTTGCAATGACTTTGTTTTGTATTCAAGCTGGCTCTTTGTTCATAATTAATCTTTGGTATCTCTCCATCTTTGTATTTAAATTTTAATCATCCTTTTTCTTTAAGTTAAAGGAGGAAGTTGCTTGAATTTGTTGGGAAAGATTGCTGCTTTCTTTGGAAGTTAAGTAATCTGTTGAAAATTAAAGGAGGAAGTTGGGCCAAGTTGGGCGGGTTGGGTTATAACCCATTACTTGACCCGTTTGGACCCAAGTAAATTTGGGTTGGGTTGGGTTGGGTCTTGACCCATTTGTTTCTTGACCCTTTTTAACCCGTCTAATTTTAACCCAACCCGCCCAATTGCCACCCCTAGTTATGCCTTACTATAGCTTTCGCAATCAATTCACGAAACAGTTGATTATTCACAACTGGATAACGACCTGATTCTGACACATTACTATGAATTCTAGCTCGGTGACGCTTTAAATTTGTAGTACCAGCTTTAGAATCAGCAAAATATACCTGATGACAATCTTTACATTTCGCCCTCAACCTACTATCCGGATTAACTTCAAGTGGTAACTTCCAAAACTGATCCCATACCTTAGAGCTCCTTTTGCTTGTAGAGCTGGCTTCGATCGACTCTTCGACTTGATCTGTATTCTCCATCAATTTCTGAAAAAAAGTTAAAAAATTAAATTGTTAATCTTCGATTAATTCTCAATCCAGAAAAGGGGTTTTGAGTTTTGAGACCAATTACTAGTATTAGAAACTTACTCGAAGAGAGTAGATAATGGAGATCGGAGAAGAGATTGATTCCGAGTTCTGAGAATGGGTTCTGCGTTCAGTAATTGTATGGGTTCCGACTGCCTCTTCTAGGGTTTGAACCCGTTGGGTTTGAACCCGCTGGGTTACACCAACTTAACCCATTTTTTACCCAATATTTAGTTGGGTTTATTTGGGTTCAACCCAATATGACCCATATCTATTTTGTTTATAACCCAACCCATTCATACCTAGCTGGGTTGGGTCGGGTTAGGCATATTTTGCCACCTCTATGTTTTTCAACTGCCAAAATATTAAGGTCCTATAAAATCATGCTTCATTATTTAATTTTCACATTATGTTCTTCTTTGGTGAATAATGAAATAGGTTCCATTAATCTTTTCTTTCTCTTTATAATTTTCTTTGGATTTGCTTTTGCTAATATTATTCTAATTCTAATTTTAATCACGAATAGAAAAGACGTCTAACTTTATATTGTCTAACCTGGCAGGAAGTTCAAAATGTTTTGGCAAGATCTTTCCATGAAAAATGTGTCAATTTTTATGGAATATTGTGAAGGTGAGTTGAAAGCAATGTCTAAACTTTGGTTACCATGCAAAGTTATATAGTGTTCTTATAATTTATTTATTTTTTGATTTTCTGGTATTTGTTATCCGCTATTTGATTTTCTGGTATTTGTTATCCGCAATATTGGAGCCTGATTATATATAGATTCACGACGCCCAAGGCTCCATTCGGAGGGAGCACTCCTTACAAAAGATTTTTTTCATACTTAAGATTCGATGAGACCTCTAATTAAGAGAGTACCAGTCTCTCCCTGTACACCACATTTTTTTTATGTTTGCTTATAAGTTTTTGCCTCCGAATGAATATAACTTTTTATTTATCTTGTGAGTACATATGTTAATTCATGCGTAGAGTCTTTTTCCCTTTTACAAAATACATAATATTTTAATATAGGAATTGTAATTGATTACTAAATTGTTGATATTGTAAGGTCAAAGCATTTTAAAAAATGGTATCTACGCACCTCCATTACCTTTGCAACCTTGAGGGATCATTAACAAAAAACATTACCAATGACCTCCTTAATGTATTCTATCTCTTCCCCTTTTCTTCTGTATTTTTTTTCGTTTTCATTCTATATTTTACCTGCTTTAGTTCTTAAGCTAATATAGTATTATTTATCTGTTGAATATGTTAACTATTGATCTTTCTTTTCTAAAAATAAAATAAAATTATAATCATAGTTAAATAAATAAATTTTGAAAAGTACTTTTCAAATTTGGTAAGAAAAATATTTCCCACAAATTTTGATACTCATTAATATCATCTTATATTTTTACATTCAAATATTTAAATGTAGGAGGCTAATCTGTTTAGAGATAAAATAAACAAACTTTGTTTTTACCAATTTTGAAGAGTATTTTTCTAATTTTATTTACTTAATTATGGTTATGAATGTAATATAATCTTAACCTTTAAATACTAAATAGGACATGTCTTTCATCTAAATGCGTACTTGACGAAATGGAGAAAAAGTGTAATGGAGAGGAGCCAGATCGATTTGAATATAATTCATGTATTCTCTCTCACAATGATTTATTATATAGTCATTTATACAAAAAAAAAATCATGTAATTTATGATGGAGTGGATTTAACATTGTTGATTGAACCAATAAGATTGCTATAAATCATTGAATTTAATTAGTACGAAACTATGATGATTGGATTGTCAATTAACTGTTTCATCTTTTTTATCAGCAATTTGCAGCATAATTATTTTTTTTAGCAATTTCTTTGAATAGATAATATCATAATTGTAATTTAATGTTTCTCTCTTTTATTACATTATTTATAATTAGAATATTTATCAGGCAATTACAATAATTAGTTTAAAATATATTTAATCTTTTATTTTAACCACGCGAAGCGCGCATGAGTACACTAGTATATATAATAAAGGAGAAACATAGACAAAGTGATGTGGCACATCTCTATGCTCTCCATTTGCATTTATCTTTTTTCTCCTTTTTTTGACAATTTTTTCTTATTTAAATCAATTATTTTATTATAAAAGTAAATTACTTAATTTATTACAAATAACTATTTTATTAATGGAGTTATGTTTACAACAAAAACTCTTCACATGCAAATTTACAAGGAGTAATTATCCATGACTCACACCTCTCTAATTTTCACTCTTAATAAAAAAAAATTCTTTTTTAAACATTCTTCTAATTATAAAATGACAATATTTTTTAAAATATTTGTATTTTTCTCTTTATTATTTAATTTATTTACTATCTCAATACATATAAAGCAAGATATAGACAACGTGATGTTGTTTCTCTCTTCGTCCTAGAAACTTATTTATCTTCTATCTCCTTGTTAAAAAAATTTTACTTCATTATTTTCGTTAATAATTAATCAATTGTTTAGTAATTAAAATAATATTATATCTAATTATATTTCATGAGTTACAAAAAACTTCCATCTTTATATTACATCTAATTATATTTCATGAGTTACAAAAAAACCTCCATCTTTTTGTATCCTTCACTTAAATAACATGTCTCCTCAACTTCCTTCTACCTAATTCTTATGACTTAACCAATCTATAAATAACAATCATCTATAGTTATGTTGGATGTTCATATTCATGTTCATGTTCATTTTCATTTCCTCCTCCGTCTTCTTTTTATTAGTATATTATATTACATCATATTATATTTTTTTCTCTTTTATTCATTTTTTCCTCCTTCATTTTTCAAAGGAATTGAAGGACATCAAGGGTTGAAATCAACAAGAAAGGAGCTTTCGGCAACAATGGACATAAACACAAGACAACCTCAAATACAAAGAGCCTATACGACCTATTATTTTGTGCGGAACTTTTTGATTTTAGATAGTTCTAATTTTTTTCCATTCGTTTTCATTTGTTTTGTATAGATTTTATTTAATATAGAGTAAATAAAGTAAAGTTAGATATAGAAAAAGTAATGTGGCATGTCTCTTTGATCAATAATCATATTTATCTTTTTTTTCTCCCCTTTTAACTTTTTTATTCGATTGTCATTTTTATATTATACAAAAAGAATAATTTTCCCTATATTTCTATTTATTTATTATTATTATTATTATTATACAAAATAAATGTGTCAGTTACTACTCTCTCCATACATTTCCATTCTTTGTTATAAAAACATAAATACCTCAAAATTTACTACTCCATTTATTCCTATTCATTATTAAAAATATTTATGTATATATAGATTTACAAGCCTAAATATTTATCACTCCAACTTTTCATGTCCTTCATAAAGAATGAAAAATGTATTAAATTGGAGTAGTCTAAAACAAGATGAAAAATAAAAATTGAAACCTTCAATTGGATTCCAAGAGAACATCCTTTCTTGTATTTTCTTAAAAAATATTTCTGAAGAATAAGAAAAATGTTTGACAATAAAATTAAATAAAATAACAAACGACTAATATCTCATATTTGCATCCGTCAGGTGTTACATCACCTTTTGTTTTCTTTTTGTTTGTTTTACATTTACATTTATAATTTTCTATATTTTCCTAATCAAGGGTGATTGATTTTCTTTTCTTACAATTTAGTCGTATTTTAATTTATTTTTTTATGACAAAAAGTATGGATAGAATTCCATGAATAACATTTAAACAAAGAGGAAGAGAATAACATTTAAATAAGAATGACCTGTGAGAGGACTTACGAGACACATATTTTATGCAATGAATGTCGACTTCATTGATAAATTGTTGTTTTCTCTATAATATGAATGTCGACTTTATCAATAAGTTGTTTCTTTTCTATATAAAATGAACGTTGATTTTATTAATAGGTTGTTCTTTGAAAGCTATAATGTGCCAAAAGTTATGCAATTATTTAGATATATCTTTACTTTAGTTTTCATATAGATACTTTTCTTATATATTTGTTTCTAATTTTTTTATGTATGTCTTATGCTATTAACTTATTTTGTTTGGTATTATGAAAATTATGTATTTTATCTTAACTAAATTTAAAAGAAAAAAAATTAATATGTAAATGTATCTTTTTAACCGTGCGAGGTGCGGACAAGTTCACTAGTTTATTTAATACCTTGACAAAGTTATTCTTTTACTAATGTCATCATCCATTATCACGTTCTTTTCTACAAAATCAGTCCCTAACCCGCTAACCCGCACGTGCCCAGCCTAACCTAGCATTTCTTCCATCATATTTGTCAGGTCATAACTTTTGTTGCCATTATTTATTTATTTGAACATTGTTTGCTTGTATTACTATATTGATTAACTTAAACGTATAGAAGAAATTAATTTAGGTTTGATTATTATCATTTACAATATAAGATTTTTATTGATTCCTTTTAAATTCATTAGAAAGTTAATTAAGTTCTCTAAACATAACTTACAATATTCAATTTAACTTATCATTTATTCGTAAAAATCTTGAATTTTGAATTGTGAATTGAAATTCTTATTTATTTTATCGGACAAATTAGATTATTGTATTATAACATTATTGGTACTTAGTTATCTCAACTTATATGTCATCATATTTGCCTAAACCCAAGTATAAGAAAAATAGCACTTGATACTTGTGCCTTAAAACTTATGATATATATTTGTATGACTTGTGATTATAAATCATTTCATCAAGGATTAAACAAAATGTTTTCAATTAATTTCTTATAAATATAAAAAGTGAAGTTCTTTTGGGAACCAAAAATGTATTTCTTGAAATATAAATATTTTGGGATCATGAATATTTTTGTCAGTTTAGCTAAAATTTTGTTCAATTAATGATCTCTATTTGGTTTAAAATTCATATAATAAAATTTCTGTTTGAAAAGAAATAAAGAAAAAGGGATATTAAAATTGTAACTTTCACTTTTTAAAGAAAATAGAACTTTAAAGTGAGAAATTAGAAAAACTGTGTACGTAAAAGTAAAGATGCTTTCTATATATGTTGTTGTGATTTTCTTTTGTCAGAAGTATATAACTAAACGGATTTCAATTCTAATAACGTGAAGTAAAATTTTACTGTTAATAGATATAAAAAATTATTAAGAATTATGTCAGCAGTCGAAATTTAAATGAATTATACGAAATATAAATTGCTATATACATATATATATATGGGTGTGTGTGCGCGGGCACACACGTATACTTTAAATAACTATCATATATTTTAAAGAGACCTCCTAAACATATCTTTCAGATTGGTGCAACTAATAGTTCAAATCCTAAGGCCTTCCGGCGAGAACACAACTTGAGCTTGGGTTACTAGACATGTTTTTCCAACCTTTTAACTTTTAAATTATTTTTCATTATTATTTCCTTCTTTTATCTCATAAAGCCTCACGGCCACCATACTTTTAGATTAAATTCCTCCCTCCAAAAGAGTCCAAGACTTTCAATTTTTCTAGCATTAATATAGAAAGAGAAATCTCTTCTTTATTTTAAACTCAAGTTTTGTTTTTTCGTTCTTACATTCTCACAAATCATTAAATCATGAATTCCATTGACAATTGAATTCATCATCTCCACTTGATAATATCTTAAGCAATCAAGTTCAAGCCAATGATCAGGCCTCTCTAACAATAAAGTTCTTTATATTTATTTTTAAGGAGTAAAATATATTTTATCAATATATTATAATAATAAATTATTTGTACAACTACATAATAGTATTAAAGTTACCGGAAATTGAGGAAAACATAATTATGAAGTGCGCCAAATTTTATTGCTTGTAATTAGGGTAATAAAGATAGTAGTGCATTCATCGTATTCAAATTCTAAGTCCACTCTGGTAGTAAGTTTCTAGCTTTCTTTCTTTTTATTCATTTTCCTATGTCTAATTTGTCTACTCTGGGATGTCCTATCCAACAAATTATATCACCTTTATTAGTTATACATAATCAATCACCTTTTCACATATTTTTTAAGGAAAATTTGTTTGAATTGAATCACTTGATTGCTATTTTTTTACTAAACACTTGAGCAGTTTTCTAAATTTTTAGACTAATAAAAAATATATATAAAAATGGCAAAGAGAGTAGAATTTTAATTAGTTCAACATTTATGAATGTGATAGAATAAAGAAAGAAAGGGCTCAATAGAAGAGAAAGAGGAGACATCACTAAAAGCTTCTGAAGTAGCATGCAAGAAGGAAAATAAAGAATTGGAGGTTGAGATGGTTGTTGGTGATGTCCCCAAAACCGATGCTACTAATTTTGTTGTTGATGAGAAGAAAATAGAAGACGCAAAATTAGAAAATCCCGTGGAGGAAGTCGTAAAACAATCAGTGGAGAGTGAGAATAAAAAGGATGATCAAGAGAAATTACCAGAAGAAGCTCCTACAGAAAAGATGGTAGAGGAAATAAAACTTGTAGAAAAACCAACAGCCTCTGAGGAAAAGAAAATCGAAGAAAAGCCTATAGTTGCAGAGGATATAAATTCTGAAGCAAAAAAAATGAAAACAGAAGAGAAACCAATTTCTACAAAGAAAGGAAAGTTTTGGTGGGATAAGTAAATTAAAATGCACAATCATTTTTAATTTCGCAAACCATATATACAACTGATGTTGTCTTCAACAAGTTATCATGAGCAAGATTAATTTCATTTTTACTATTGAATATCATTCTCGTCTTCATTTGATTAAATTTATATTTTTCACTTTACTTGTTCATTGCCACCTCCATATTTTAATATTGTTTGTTTTGTCATTCAAAAAAATTAAAAATCACCACTCTTCTAGTTTAATATTCATTATTGTTAACTGTCAATGTTTATTAAATCAAATTCTAGACATCCATTCATTTGAGTTCAGACAAAATTAAAAAAATGACAAAACTATTTAGTGGATACGCAGTTTTATTAAATGTGTGGTTCATTATATTACAAATGAAATATATAAGGTATAATATAAAATGTGTATTTTATTTTATATTAAATAAACATATAGTAAATTTTATTTCCATTTTAATTTCATTTTTGTTAAAGGACTTTAGGAGATAAGTGATCACACTTAACTCTAGTTCTAAATAAAAGAAGTGATTGTTGTAAAAAAAAAAATCAAATTTAGAGTTTTAAACCTATCTCACAAAACATAAACATAGTTATAAGTTATAATCATAATAAGTTCCGTAGTTCAAACAACTAGCAATTAATAAATGATTTTAAACTATTGACAAAAGAGGACTTACGAATGAAAAAATATTATAGCAATTGACTAATACGAACTTGATAAAGGGGAATATTAAAATGAGCCAAGAACCTGGAATAAACGTTTTATTTTATTTCTCACACTTCATGTAATACTTTTGTGAGACTTTTTATAAACTTACATTGTAACAACCCATTTTATCGTTATTGAAATAGTGTGTTGAAAAATCGAACTTTTTGAAAATATTAATCCTTTCCTTAAAATTTTTTGTTGACTACCGAGTCAATAAGACTGGTTAATGCCCTTCACTATAGTAAAGGGGTCTCTGTATAGCGAAGCCCACTAAAGCGAAAGACCTTGGCTATAGAGAAGCTGATAAACGCTCAATTATGTTCCATATTTAAGACATAGGCGGTCGTATGCAAAATAATGAGGTCGAATCCACAAGGACAGACATGAAGGATTGCACTTTATAAACTAGAACTAGGTATTCAATATATATATATACAATGAGGGATTATAAAACAATTAGAAGTAATCAATATCAAGTATCAAAAGTGAGAAGATTACACAAACACGTTTTACTAAGATTGGAAACTACTAAGGGTGTATGCTGTAGAATTCTCACGTAAGGAATTAGGAGAATCAAGCTTTGTATTGATGAATAAATTGTTGAGTTACATGCTCCTTATATAGGAGAAGAGTCCTAAATTAGGAATCCTACTATACTAAGAATCCTAATACAATACAAATATTTCCTTTAGGCTTCAGGTGTTCGAACCTCAGTCGATGAGCTCGTTCGAGTCTACCTTTCACATTTTGTGAATCACCGAGTACCCACGTTTGTTTGCCTTTTAAGCCTTATATTTTATCAACTCCATGTCTCCTTCTGCGATGATAATTAAGTTCACCTATTTCATTCGGTGAGTCACCGATTAATCATTCAGTTCGCCAATTCTAATTTGACATTTTTGACATTGAGTACTGTCACTTTAGGCGAGGTCTTGCTAGTGTCTAAGAAAAAGAAGAAGAAAAGAACCCTAAAAAATATTGACAATTTTTCCTTATCAAGTATCCTTCTAATAATTATTTCCATAGACTATTTATAGATATAAAAAATCCTGAATAAAATAATTGAATCCAAAACAAATTGGGAAACCAAAACCAAAAGGAATCCAATTTCTAGTTGTACGCGTATTGCTATGCAACCGCCTCACAGTTTTGGAGGGTCTTGAAAACTTGACACGTGGCAGCAGTAGTTCCACGCAGTTGTATCTTTTTAATTTATTATTATATTGAAGTTGTATCCTCTTTAAAATTCCAATTCTTCACTTTTGCTGCATATATATAATTTATTATTATATTGAAGTTAATCCATTAAGCTATCTGCTTGATTTCCTTCTATAATCTTTTATCTTTAATTCATTTTAGCTCTAAACTTCTTCATCTTTACACCAGTTTACTCCTACAAATGAAATACACTATTTAGCATAATCCATAAAATTCATGCTCAAAAAGGACAAATACAAATAATAAATATGAAACAAATAATGATAAGAAAATATATTTTTGGCCTCACATCAGGTGACGTTAGTCGGGCTCGCCTATCACATTGAGCGAATCGCCCTCTGCTCTTCAGCTCACCTTTTCTTGCTCTAGGCTTCAGGTGTTTGAACCTCAGTTGGTGGGCTCGTTCGAGTCTGTCTTTCATGTTCAGTGTGTCGTCGAGTACCACCTTAGTTTGCATTTTCGAGCCTTCAATTTTTCTCCTTGTACTATCGCTTTCGGCGATGATCAACAAGGTCACCCCTTCTCATTCGGCGAGTTGCCTTCCTTTTTGGATTCTGTCGACCTGCCTCAACAAATACAAGTATTGTACTCTGTCACTTTGGGTGAGGTCATACTAATTAGACAATCCGCCTTTTTTGTTTGATGATCATCAATGTATAGTTTGCACTTCTTTATACATTTTTGGTCATTCTTTCAAATATTCATCATCGCCTTGTCCATTAACCTTCATAGCTGCAAATCATCAAAACATCATTAGAATAGGACATAATTAGGCATTAAGGACACTAATTGTTGAGCTAAATAGACCTCAAATGAGTGCAAATTTACCACTCATCAACATCCCCCAACTCAATCTTTTGCTTGTCGTCGAGTAAATCAAGAACACAATCAGCTCAATAAGGGTATCTACAATAGTATTCAATGGGAGCTAACATGCAAGTGCCAATACGAGACTATTGTCAACTCATGCCACACTCAATCATGATCAAAAAGTTTCAAATGATGACTAGTTGGTTTTAACACAAGCTCAAGCTCACTGTAGCTTCTTCTCTAATGCATGACCATGTTTCAACAAATGCATTCAAGTGCCCTCACATCAAGAACGATTACATGCTCTCACACACCAAATCAATAAAGAAATAAGGAATCAATGCATCTCTCACTCTCTCAAAAGAGAAATACATGCAAGCTTCATCCCATAGGTTTGCCCATATTTTTCAATCATCACACAACCTAGTTCATGCAAGATCTCAAGGGTCTTTTAGGCTTGTAATGGGGTTGAAGGTTAAGGCATGGTCAAGTTAGCTTAGTGACTTCACCTTTTAAAGCATTGTTGCAATCATCTTCACCTCTTCTCAAGCTCTTTTCATTCTTTTTCATTTGAGGACTCAAACATTGAATTTTCATTCACTTTATTTCGAATCCCCTTTATTTCATCACCTCTCTTTTTCATTTCGATTTCTTCAAAAAAAATTCATCACAATGAGTTTTTCTATTTTTTTTATAAGGAGGGATTCCTTCTTTTTGCAACAAACTTCATAGTTGAGTCTCATTTCATCTTTCTTTGCCCTTCACTTGGCTTTCATTCCTCCTTCCTTTCTACACCTCCAACTTAGGTTTTCGACCTAAGTTGGCTATTCAAACATAACAATGCTTCAAAAAGGATTTTGGGTGAGAAGGTAGGGAAAAGTTGGCACAAGAAGCTTTAGTTTGGTTTTGTCAACAAATGGTTTAATCTCAAATGGTGCCAAAATGGATCCCCACCCTCATAAGGTAGTCACAAAGGATATGAAAATTTAGGTTCCCTCTTAAAAATTTTGCCTAAGATCACGCCTTACAATCACTAAGGTTCAGACAATTAGACTAACAAGGCAAATTCTACGACTTAACACACATGCTTTCAAGTAAGCACTCACCACACATGGCACTTCAAAATACACTCATTTTGCCCAGCCCAAAAAGATCAAAATGCGTACGTGCGATATTCATTGCAAGACTCACATCAAAATGCAGCTAGTCAACAAAAGATTCAAAGAGATCGCTCAAAAGTGCAACCACATCGATTTCATTCTTGCACCACCAACACTATACATCAAGTTCATCATGAGTACTATTCATGACATCGATATTGAACATAATCGATCCTTGAATTATTATCAATGAAAACTCAAGCATTTCATGATTTTCAAAACTCATGGATAGTTGCAAAATTGAGAGAAAACAAAAGAGGAAACAAAAGATACACTAAACCAAATGAAACACTCTAATTATAAATAAAAATAAACTACTAAAATCATCCAAAACTTAAAATAACAAAATACAAAATAAAAGGGGGAATATTGGCACAAAGGCCCTCCCCCCACATAAAAAGAAAAATGCAGTGTTCTCAATGAATAGTAAGAAAGTACGAGAGGAAAGGTAAAAAGGTCCCCTTGATAGGCTAAGCCTGTGGAGCACTCTAATCTGGAGTCTCTGGAGGGGAAGCATCACCCGAGGCATCAGTTCCCTACAATAAGATCACTAGACGCAGCAATGTGGTATCAGCTAGGGCATCAGTGCCCGTCAAATCAGTAGGAGGCATGGTGGAGTCGGAAGAGACTCCACTGGTGCCAACTGTTGAAGTCTCCTGAAGGGATCTCTCTAGTGTGGCTTGGATAATAAGCTCCTCAGTGTCCTGCATCTCTGTTCCATTCTATGCTCATCCTTTTCACCCCTCATCTCATCCTCTGTCTCTTCGGCCGAATCATCAACGACCCTCTCATCATCAACCTCAACATCATCAGTAGTAGCTCTGTCATCTAACCCACTATGTTGCACACTAGGAGTAGGCTCAATGCTGGGCATCGACGGTGCCATGGAGGCATGGTAGGGGGACATCGCCCCACAGCATAGAAATATCAGTAGACTGCAACTAGTCTACATCTACTTGCAAGGTAGCAAGCTCACCTCTCATGGGGTCTAGCACACCGGAACTACCGTCGGCCTTCTTGCGAGCCTCTAATCTCGTAGTGAGGTTGTCCAACCTCACACTAGGGCCCCAATCAACCCCTCACACTTGGTCACCCTATGCCTCAAATGGGCCAATGCCCTCTCAATTGCCCAATCAATCAGTTCGGGCATCTCCTTCTCAACTTAGCGGCTCTAACATCCACCGACATCAACACTTCGGTCAAGGGGGGATGGGTGGTAGGAGTGGGGGCAGGCCCAACAGCAGCATTAGTGGTAGCAATAGTAGTAGTAGTAGGTGTAGAAGATAAAGGCACAATAGGGGAAGAAGATATACCTTCCACAAAAGGAGAAGGTGTGCTGGCCTCAGAAGCTAGTGCAACTGGATCAACTATGGGCGTAGTGTCTAGTCGTGGTGGCTTCCTTTGAGCCGCATCATCCCTTGAGAAATCATCCTCAATCCTTCGAATGTTGTTTGAAGAGGCTGGGGTGATTCACATATCAGTATTCCCACTAAAGGGAACTCTGCATCCTCGCATATCTTTGTGATCAAGACCATGAATGGAAGGGAGATTTGATCCTTCTAGCTCTCAATTGCATCTCCTCCACAATAATAGTCCCCACATTAATATGCTCCCTATCAATGATCGTGCCCGCTAATACCATCTTGGGATGGCGAAGGATAGATTCATTTTGCAAGGGCATGATATTGCTGCTATTAAATCCAAACCAGTACCGGGCCATAACATTCAAATCTTTCTTCTCTATGCGTGCAACGTCAGCCATCCAAGGAGGGGAGATGTCAGATATGATCAGGGCCAACCCAACCTTTCAGTGAATCAACATTATGCTGCGTCCAGAGTGAACATATTTGCCTAAAATTATGTCATCCTTAGTGCGGTGTTGAGTGCTCCGGTGTGGTATTGCACCTTCTCGCCATGCACTTCTACTTCATCCAGTGGCTTCCAAATTGTGCCCTTCCGCTTCTGTGGTAAGTCCTACGCATAGGCCATATAGAACTCATGCACCCAAAAAGGAACATAAGGGTTTTGGGGCCTTGTGAACCACTCAAACTGATGGAACTGTATGGTGTCCCAAATTTCTAGGTGATCACTCATAACCCCGTCAGTGGAGAGTCGTCTCTCCTTAAGAATGGTACGTTCTCCAGCTTCCTTAAGCCTATTGAGGGCTCTTGGAGTGATAATCGAGAGAACTGTGGAGGTTGGTGCTTGGGTGGATGAAGGTTGTACCAGGTTGGACCTAATGTATGTTCTCTGTCTTACAACCCCCTTTGAGGGTTGCATACTTTCTTATGTAGATGTTTGTGGGGTGGTAGGTTGTGATCACCGAGGAGCCTTAGATGGCTCATTGATAACTATTCCATTCTGCTTTTTCAATGGAGAAGGAGGGGGATGAGACTCTCTGTCAGATTATGTATCCAAAATCACCACCTGCTTCCTTTTTTTCTTAGCCATAATCTGCAAAGCACACACATTCAAACATCGAATCGGTGAAGGTTAGTTGAAATAAAATACAGTTGGCAACACAATTCAAAAATACCCTGAGGCTCACCTAATCGGGAAGGCTAATCGGCAAACAGGATAGCCGAGCTCCGATGAGCTCGCCGAATTAGATAGAGGCATATATCAAAGAGTTCAAGAACAAAGGGTGGAGTCAATGCCATACCAACAATTCATGGAGTTGGTTTCGGTGAGCTAAGACAAGCTCGTCGAAATTGAAAGTGCAACAAGAAATGAAACAGGCATTGAAGGTGATATCCACTCCCATTTGGAGATTCACCAAATGGGTTCGGCTAACTAAGACAAGCTTGCCGAATTGGACAGAGCCCAAGGTCAAATATTCACTCTAAAAGGAGAGCTGGGGCTTACTCGGTGATTCACCTAACCTCCTTGGCGAGCTAAGACAAGCCCACCTAATAGGAGGTGTTCAGCCCAATGCCTAATTTTCACAGAAAAATTCAACATATGCAACAATAACAGGTTTCCCAACATAATTACAATCCACCCACATGCTTATTTACCCATGTGTTCTCAGACTTCCCCAGATATCGCAAAATATTTCTCAAATTGACGATTTGCCCTTAAGAAAGTCATCACTCTATCTATCATTGGGCAAAATCATGTAATCGGGTCAATACTGGGCTACTCAGACTTCACCCACATCGAATTCAATCAAGACCCACTAAATATTGGGGTTCAATTCCAACATTTAACTAACACATTCAATTTTAGCATTATCTAGGCACAAATAAACACAATCAATTCATGGGTACAGTTTAATACGATCATTATGGTACTACCCAATGAAATCAAAAAATCGCAGGCATCAAATGGCTTATAGCCCATACACAAATCACGATTTCAAGCTCAAAAGGCACAATAAAAATTGAAAACCACCTCAACTAGAAGAAAGACTCAAAAATAATAGGAGAACAAGGTCGGCTTGACTGATCTAGGAAGCAAGTGCACTCCACACACTCAAAAATAGCACACACAGAACTCTTACACTCAAACAAGGTATTGCAAGAAAAAGGGAAGAAAAAGGCTCAAAGACTTCAAAGGATTTTCTTTTTGAATTTGAAAAGACCCTTGGCCTTTTTATATCAGGCACACTCGGCGGTCACGACTAACATCGCCATGCGTGTTCAGCGGATCGCTGACTAGAGCCGAAGCTCGTGGAAAATGCCTGAACGACACCAAACTTGAAGGCTGATTCGGCAAACTCGATGGAGTCCGCATAGTGTACTTCGATGGATCACCATTTGGAGCTTAGATCATCAAAATTCACAATACACTTTCCCACATCTTCTCGCTTAGAAGGTAGACAAGGCTGAGTCCGCATAACTCCTTCGGTCATTCGCCGTGTTGGTATTGTCATCGTCTAATGTTCTTTTTTCAACCTTCTTGACTTCTTTTCAACCAGCACTCAAAACACACATTATTGAAAGAAATAAAACAAAACTAAGGACTTGGGTTGCCTCCCAAGAAGCGCCATATTTAACATCGTGGCACGACATGGTTCTCATTTCCTTAACATTCATTTTTGGGATTTGGGATGGTGTCACTAGGCAATGTTCCCTTTTACCTTGGATTGAAAAGAGTGGAGATCTGGCATAATTGGGTCTCTAGTTGCTTGATAGATACCGAATAAGAGGTCACCGTTTGAGATAATGTAGAGAAGTCATTTTTCAAATCCTTCAACACTTTGTCAGACCCTTCAACCTTATTGAAGATCTTTGTAAGAATTTCCTGGGTTCGGTTTCCTTCGGGCCCAGTTGGATCCTTTGGTCATTGAAGATCATGGGGAGGAACATATCTATCTTTGTCAGCCTCCCTATCTCTCAAATTTCCTCCTTGCCAATCTTTCCAACCACTATCTCGCTCCTTGTTTTAACCTTGGTTCCCACCTTGTCGTTGGTAGTTTGGGTGAGAATCCCCCATTTGATTTCCCAAATATTGAACTTTCTCATTGTATAATACCTCAAACTTGGCATCATTCGGGCACAACCCACTATTAGTTCCAACCACATTCACTAATTTAAGTCCATCTCCCATGACATGTTTAGACAACAAATCAAGTTGGGTCATCATTTTTGCCATATTTTCATCTCGTTCATTGTTCTTCTAAATTTTTTCTTTGCTCTACCCAGTTGTAGAGTAGACACTTGGTCCTCTCTAGTATGCTATGCTTGGTTAACCTTGGTCATGTCATCTAGCAACAAAACAACCACATCATACGGTTGTCTCATTAATCCTTCTTGGACTAAATGATTAGCTCTGCCCTTAATGACTGAATCCAAGCTACAATTGAAGGATTGCAGCAGCAAATGGTCTGAAACACCATGTTTTGGTCACTGCAGAAGTAGTTTCTTGAACTTCAACCAAGTCTCATATAGAGGTTCACCTCCAATTCGCTTAAAATTTTGGATTTGGGTTCGAAGTTTAACCATCTTTGAGGGGGGAAATAAACTCTCCAAGAAAGCCTCCTTCAACTCCTCCCAAGAAGTGATAGAGTCATTTGGAAATTCGGCCAATCATCATGTAGCTTCACCCATCAAAGAGAATAGGAATAACCTCAACCTCACGGACTCTTGTGAAATATTTTTGAACACAAATAGCCCTTACACCTCTACAAAACTCTCAAGGTGCTCATGGGGATCCGCATAAGCTAATCCCCCAAATATTCATCTTAGTTGAAACAATTGTAGCATTGTTTTGGTTAGATGAAACACAGCCCTCTCGGCTGTATGTGGGAGGTATCCGGATGGCTCCCGTGGTTTGAATGGTGTTCATACGCGTATCATTCAAATCACACATGTTGTCATTTTAACCACAGTGATTGTCGTTGTCACTACTGTTGTCACTCATTGTACTTGACTTGTAAACCAGCCAGCAACAACACAAAGCAATAATATACCATAACTAAATAAATTTACTAACTAATTTCTCAAATAGAATTCTCAACCACCAATCCCCGGCAATGGTATCATTTTTGATAACGCTCAAATCACTCTCTAAAACAAATCCAAAGAGTGAGCGGTCGTTGTCAATAAAAATACCCAACAAAGAGTTGGGGTCGAATCCCATAGGGAATGGTATATCATAAAGGATTCTATCAAGAAATTTGGATTGTAAAACTATTCATTTGTAATAGTAAAAACTAGTGGGTGGATGATTCCACCAATTTAATCAAAAAGATTTGATTATCAATTGTCACAATTAAACTAAAGATTGAAAAATTCAAGAATTAACAAGTAATCTAGGGGTGCCGGGATTTGAGATTAATGTCACATAGGGGTAATTGTGCTGCTTTATGGTGATAAATATTCATGAATAGGCTAATTCATCTTCAATGACACTAATCTTCTTTTGATCTCAAAGCATCTTTACATAGAATCTCCTTTTAGTCTCATTTATATGCTATACCTAAACAACCCAATACCTTACTCTACTCTCTCTTTTGATGCAGAAGTAGTGCAAATAGATCCGACCCATAACCTCTATTTTCAAGCAAGTGACAGATATCAAGCCTAAAGTGCTAATATCAGACTAAATACTCACTCCAATCAATCACTTTCAATCATCGACCAGAGATCGAAAGTAGGAATTTAGTTTACAACCTTAAACCATAAGTTAACTCCATGCTAATTAGCCCAAATTCATATATGAATAGCAGGAAAATAGAGCATAACACAATACCCACTACATTAAATTAACACTCAACCCCATAATTGCACCCCTAGATCTTTGGGTCTTAGCCACCCATTACAAAAGGCAAAGA
Source organism: Solanum appendiculatum (assembly GCA_018342035.1). NCBI lineage: Eukaryota > Viridiplantae > Streptophyta > Magnoliopsida > Solanales > Solanaceae > Solanum > Solanum appendiculatum. The sequence continues at coordinate 62,762 of JAGDQO010000779.1, read as the reverse complement.
AAGTATACCTTTCATGAAAGCAGCCATGGGTAACATGAAATTAAGCAATTACAAGCAACCCCTCTTTAAATTCAACTTCAATTTGTCAATTTGAAGAACAAAGTTGAAGAGCCCCAAAAATTGAAAAAGTGTTCTTCACAAGGTAAAGTGTTTCTTTTCTCTAAAAGTTCTCTTTCTATCCAATTCTCTAACTCTCTAAAAACTCCCTTCTTTCTCTCTCTTTTGGACTATTTATAGTTTCTAAAATTTTTTCCCAAAAATCAATACGCTACCCATTGGGCGACGTTAGTCGGGCTCGCCTATCACATTGGGTGAATCGCCCTCTACTCTTCAGCTCACCTTTTCTTGCTCTAGGCTTCAGGTGTTTGAACCCCAGTCGATGGGCTCATTTGAGTCTGCCTCTCATATTCGGTGTGTCACCGATACCACCTTAGTTTGCCTTTTCAAGCCTTCAATTTTTCTCCTTGTATTGCCACTTTCAACGATGGTCAACAAGGTTGCCCTTCTCATTCGGTGAGTCACCTTCCTTTTTGGAGTCTGCCGACCTGCCTAAACAAATACAAGTGTTGTACTCTATCACTTTGTGTGGGTCATGCTAATTAGGCAATCCGCCTTTTTTGTTTGGCAATCATCAATGTATAGTTTGTACTTCTTTTTACATTTTTTGCCATTCTTTCAAATATTCATTATCGCCTTGTCCATTAGCCTTCATAGCTGCAAACCATCAAAATATCATTAGAATATGGCATAATTAGAAATTGAGGATACTAATTGTTGAGCTAAATAGACCTCAAATGAGTACAAATTTACCACTCATCAGTGACCCAAGTCATTTATGACTTGCTAGGAATGATAGTTCAGTCACCTAATCATTCATTTGGTTTTTATGTGAATATCTATGTTTTGAAGCTTTTGAACCTTGAACGGTTGATTTCGATCAAAATTTCAGCAGACAGCTTCACAATGCAATTCTAACGGTTTCATCAGCTCTGGAAGGGTCATTTTAGGCTAGTGGGATGGTTGGCTTAGGTCCCGAGGCTTTCGGTGTGAGTTTGAGCCATTAGGTATTTTAGCTTTTAAGCTTTGGCCTATGTTTGACCTTAGTCAACATTCTTGGTCAATATGCCCAAATGAGAATTCTGTCAGTGCGGTTAGCTTTGAAATATCGAGTTTGATCTAGAATGGCCCTTTGTGCCGTTTCTGAGGCTTCCAGGCTAATTCCGAGCCCCTTTGAGGATTTTGACTTAAAATGGAGTTTGGGTGCGGGGCTAACATTTTATCGAGACGACCTCGTATGGAAGTTTCGACTACTTTATTGAGTCCAAAATGCTGAATTCGGTAGGGTAGTATATCTTATTTGCGTGCACGGGGTTCTTAATGAATTTTGCGCACCCCGTTGGAGATTTGGAGTTGGCCAAAACCAGCTAATATGCATCAGCTGGTGCAGGCCATTTTTGGCCTTCGCATTCGTGGGCCTTGGACTGCATTCATGGAGACCAGTGAATCTAGTCACCACATTTGTGGGCCCCCTACCACGCTCATGATATTCATGTTTGTGGGGTCCTACTACTTTCGTGAAGAAAGAGTTGGTCTGGTCTTTTAAATAAGACCATACCCAATTAGCTCATTTATATAAAGTTCCAACAGCGATAACTGTCTTATTTTAGCTCCAATTGAGGTGATTCAAAGCTTCGATTGTCTGGAATTGTCGGGGCTACATGGGTGATCAGTCAGGCGGTGTTGGAGACTCTTCATTTGAGGTGTTTTTTGTGTCTTCGGGACTGCCTTAGCTTGTTTCTTGTTGTTTAAAGATGAAATTTCTACATGTTGTTGTTTCTGCTGTTTTGAGCCCCCGAATTGTGTTCCAACTGGGAATACAAGTTCGGGGATCTATTTAGGACCTTTTGATGGAGTCATTTATGTGATTCTCGATGTGGCTCTCACGATTCTTATTTTGACTCTAAAATAAGTCCCCTTCCATTTTAAGTGAACTTAGTGTCTAAACAATCATATTAATATTGTGATTCTATTTTTGATAGCGTGGTAGCGTTCAAAGCTCATATGGAAAGCAAAAGCTCTAGAAACGTGATTTGGAGTGTGTGCGGTCAGCCTAAATGTAGGCTATGGGTTCACATTCCTTAAATTGAGCTTAAATGCATGAAATCATGTTGATTTGTGTGAATTGGGGGTGGGGGCTTGGTCGATCATGTTACATTACTTAGAAATCATGTTTTAGGTTTATATCAAGATTATCAGGACTTGAAACATGTTAGCTGTGATATTTGATCATCCTTACCTCGTGGTGTGTCTTCTTTGTTATTGATTAAGATTGGATTGAAGCATGGTTGGCCTTAGTCTAGGCTTAGACTAGCATTCTCTTAGACTTGTGATATTTGGAGTTATTTGGCCTTATTTTAACTTCGACGTCGTTTCAAACTACTTATCTCCTTGTTGACCGGCATAGCAGACTTAAGTCTGATTGAATGAGCCTTAGATTAGGTGATGACTCAGCTTCGATGACCTTCTATCTACTCTCCCTCCTTCTATGGTCCCGTGAGATGTGTTTGAGATTTCAAGCTTCATTTGGTGACTTTGGACTGGAGTTGGTTCAAGCTTGGAATATTGTTCTGATTATCTGAGAGTGGATGTCGCTCCACGGTGATTCTGTGATGATGACATGATATGAGATCGTTCAGCAGCCATTATAGTTGAAGATTCAAGGTTTGGTCATGCTTCCCTTATCCTCTACAGAGTTGATATTAATCGTCTTCAACCTATTTCCCATTTGTAGACCATCCATGGTTTGAAGTTTGGGCTCTTCACCCCTTAGCTTTGGGTAGATATTATTGGTTACTTGGGAGGCTATCCGCGGTTTGAGGTTTGGTCTACACTTCTCCAGCTCTAGACTCACCGTGACTTGTTCCCAATAGATCTAGCTGTTCTATGTACCTATCAGGCTTATAGGGGTCCATTCGGGTTTTTGCTTAAACTTATGCACGAGTGTACCTTATGGGCTTATGGGGTCCAGTTAGATTTAGTTAGCTGTACTTAGATCTTTTCTATCTCAGTACACTCGTGCACATTTCTTTAAATTCCACTTTGACTTCTATTTTGTCTAGATTCTACCTTTGGTATTGCTTTTACTTTTTCTGCTCAGTCAGCCTATAATGCCTACTGAATACCTACTGTTTTGGTACTCATGCTACACTCTGCATCTGTTTCGTTATCTAGGTCCTAGCACCAGCTACTTGTGTTGATTACTCCAGCTTGTTGCAACTTGGATCAATGGCAAAGGTGAGCACTTGGCATCCTAGACTTACCTGTCTCTATCTACATTTTGTTAGCTAGTCTTTTGCTTTTTGAGACAGGCTTGTATTTTGGGTTCACTTTCAGGACTTGTACTCTTTTGTTTAGACATCTCTATACTTGTGACTTTTAGGTTTAGGAAGGATCTTTATATATATCTTTTGGTTTGTTTCCTTCTGTTGTTCTGTTTCTGTTATTATATTACTGCTTTCGCTTTGTTTTTACCCTAATATCCATTACTTGGTGTTCTGGGTTATGGGTTGACTTACCTACTGATGGGTTATAATAGGTGACATCATGACTTAAGAAATCATGTTGTGACAAGTTGGTATCAGAAACCCAGGTTCACAAGTCTCACTTGTACAAAGCTAATACCTAGTAGGGTCCTCCAGATCGGTGCGGAAAAATCTATAACCTATCTTTGGGAGGCTATAGGGTGTCGTTAGAAATATTCTCTCTTTTGTATCAGTTTCGTGCAGTGTGTGCCTTATTGGTTTCATGTAATCTCACTTGTTTCATTTTTTCGCAGGATGGCTCATACGCGCTGAATGGTGGCTAAGAGTAGGGGTTGAACTCTCTAGTAGGCCAGGGTTGCTGCACCAGGCCCAGATAGATATAGGGATTTAGAGACTACAGCAGACCCTCCAGCACCTCGTGTCCCTATTCAACATGTAGGGCCAACCCAGCCACCCAGACCAGCTATGGTTCCTGAGATTGAGACAGCCATCACTCAGATTTTGACAGTACTTAGGGGTATACACTCGGCTCCGCTATAGTTATAGTTGCAACAGCCCCGTAAGATCAGCCTATAACAGAGGCACCCCGAATGTAGGTACCACCTAGGGGTACCCAACTCGTGATTACGACCAGAGTTATGCCGCTGGAGGAGCAAAAGATGCTCGGAGTATTTCTAAGACTTTTACCTTTGTAGTTTTCTAGGGCTATGAGAGAGGATGCCTATGAGTTTCACACTACTGGCCGTGAGCGACTATGTACTTTAGGCTTGGTAGAGTCAAGAGGAGCCAAATTCACTGCGTATCAACTAAATGGGCCAGCCAGACAGTGGTGGCATTCTTATCTTAAGACTAGACCAGTTGGGTCTCCTTCAGTGTCTTGGTCTGAGTTTTTTGAGGCCTTCTTAGCTAGGTTCATCCCCTGTAGCGTCAGAGATCATCTTCTGGATCAGTTCTCCAAGTTGGAGTAGGGCTCCATGACGGTATCTGAATATGAGGCAACGTTTCACGAGATCTCCCACCATGCCACCATGATTCTACCTACTAAGGAGGAGAGAGTTTAGTGCTTTATCAGAGGTTTGAGACTCCAGCTACAGATTGAGACCCAGGCTATGGTCTCTATGGGCCGTTTTTTTCTAGATGTAGTTTTTCATGCCCGTACTATTGAGCAGCTTCATTGCGATGCCCATGGGGAAACGACAAGAGAGCTAGGCAAGAAGGCAGCGATAGTGGGTCCCATTCTAGGCCAAGAGACTTCTATGATAGTCCCCACTAGCAGTTTCAGTAGGGTCAATCCATCTGGTCTATTTAGGCCTCACTACAGGCTTCAAAGGGTGACCGGTATAGTCGGGGTGAGGCCAGCTCAAGTCTGAGTCTGAGTCTGAGTCTGAGTCGAGATAGGTCCCAGTCATGTGCTTCAGGTCATGGTGGTCATTAATTTGCAGGCCGATCAACACAGGGTTGTTATGATCATTGGTCCAGAGATTGCTCTTTGCATTGGTGGATTGCTCCAGCTCCTCCGGTAGCTCTACCAGCTCCACCACTAGAACCTATGTCTAGAGGCAAAGGCTAGCGTCAGGACCATCATTGTGGTCACCAGTGTAACACCCAAAAAATTTCTAATCTAGGACTCGAATCATTCTGTAACACCATGCAAGTCTACTCTCAAAATATGTGTCGTTCATCGTAAGTATATGAGTTTGAACTGGGTAATGTCATACTTGCTGATGTATTTTAAGGTCCTTTACCAAGTGTATCAAGGGTATATAAAGTGATCTAGGCTCATAAGGGAGCTTAAACACCAAGCCAAGTTCAAAGCATTCCTATCGTCTAAGTTATCGAATAAGTTCACATAAAGATAGTGTGATTTGCGATTTTATGAGCCAGTAGTAGTAGAAGTGCCCAGAGATAGAAGTATACATTTGTAAGTGTAGTAACTTAAGAGGTGGGGATAGTTACTGAGCAAAGTGTGTAGATGCAGTCATGCATCCAGTAATTTATTAATGAGGAGTTTTCCCCTTATGCGTTGAATAAGGAGTAATAATTTTGTGTGGTTTTCATGATATAAGGTAGAGGAATAGTTACCAGTTAGGATGAGTTAGAGTATACCTTAACCAAAAAGGAGTTTATGATGATGTGTCAATGCATTAGCAATGACCAAGTATAGGTGTTGAATAGAAGAGCAGAGTATTCATGAGGTGATAGATCTAAGATAGGCTTATAATTTTTTAAAAGAGAGCCCCGTGATATTCAGAGGGTTATAGAACTAATTAGGCAATGATGCATAGCGAATGGGTAAATAGTACTTAATTTATGAAAGGGAATGTGAAGGTAATCTAAAAATAGGTAGACTCAGAGATAAAAGTTGACTACTTGTCATGAGGTCTTAATGCGCGAGTGTTTCTTAATTTTATCTAGTGGTAGTAAGTTAGTATAGAATGTGACCAATTATGGCGATAGCAATGTTTAGTACTATAGACACTAAGCTTGAATTTGAGATGAGTGTCGTGATAAAAAAGGATGGCAATATGAGCGTGATGTTAGTTTTGAATCTGATCTAGTAGGTTTGATATAAATTAGGTGTGGAGCTAAGGTGTTGGTTTGCAACAAATGTGAGTGTTATAAGAGTGTTATTGTGACCGTTAGATGAGAGAAACAAAGTGTGGCTAAGTCATTAGATTAACAAGAGCATTAAGAGATGTACTCGAGATCGTATGTAGTCAGATGAGGCTCTAATTAAGGATATGATTATATACATGTGCCTAGATAGCATATTTGAATTATCAATGTGGAATAGGCTGATGTAAGCACTGTTTTTTTCATTAAGAGTTAGATGAAGCAGCTTTATAAGCCAATGCGGATAACGATTATAGAAAGACTTCTATAGAAGTGGGAAAAAGTTAAGAGAAGCATCTAGAAGGAGCCCTAGAAGGAATCTTAGTACCTGCAGATTAAGAGTTCAGTAGCCACGAGATTAGCATTTCTCGAGTATTAGACTAAAGCAAATGTAGGCTAGTTAGAGAATATGAAATAGATCCATAGTTTTAAAGTGTCGACTTCAGACCTAAGGGGGAGATGATAAGATGAGAAACCAAGTCATTTGTGGAGAATTAGATAGTGATGTGTTCAAAAAGAGTTTTGGTGATATATCAATTCATTCATAATCTAGTATATTCCTTGTTCAGTCATTACAACAATCCGGTTGATGCCTATAATATCATAATTGTGTTCATGACCTATGCTCCTACACTTCAGAGAGATTCACATATAAGCTCAGTGCCCAGAATGAGGGGCAAAGCCTTTAGCCCATTGATCTCAATCATACTCCATAAAGTTATGCATATCAGCCTCATGATATGAACCTATTCATATAAGCACTCATGTCTCATAGTATACTCAGTCTCACAAATTCATAATTTACTCTCAATGGCTAGCAACATAATGTTATGTCATGCATATTCTTATATCAGATTTCTTGAATGGATCGTGCTTATGATCTTTCTGGGATCCTTTTTAGTATTGTGAGTGATGTTGTTGATAGTAGTTGTGTGATGATAGATAGGAGAGGGTTGATGTTTCTTATTGTGATAGTGATGGTGTGTTTATTCCATCTAAGGTTATAATTGTGAAGAAAGAATAACATGAAGTTTTACTATGAGTAATAGTTAGATGAGAGTAGTTAGTCGGTTTCCTAGTAGTAATGCATGGAATTTCAGTAGGTATAGATGACGAGAAAAGAAGGAACTCTTAGAAGGATTGGTTAGCAGGATTCCATGGAATGATTATAGTACTAGGCTTGAATGTGGTGCTGATAACAGGGGTATGAATGTATGATGCATCAGGTGATCCTTGATTAGGACTCAAAGTTCTATTGAATGTGGTGGTAAGGAGTAGTATTCCTAGGATGAGATTTCTTATAAAGGCATAGGACATTAATCTTGTGATTTGGATTAGTCTAATCACTTCATGTTTAGCACCTTGTGATTTAGATATTAGGCTTGAACACAATAAGAACATGTAGCTTGACTTATACCTTGGTAAGAATAGTCATACACCCTTGTAGGAGCTATAAGTTGCAGCTAATGAGGTGTGGTATTCATAAAGGAGGGCATGGTTTAGAGGTGTTGCTAGGCTTGAAAGCTAGCAGGAGTATCGCTTAAGGCCTAGTAGTCCTATTCTTACTTCATGCCCAGATACCCTTGTTTCATTTCAATAACTTCGGATAGAGTGTGACTATGTTCAAACCCATATGGTTCATGACTTATGTGCTATAGACAGTTGCAAACTCTTAGTATGAATTAGTTCCGCTTATGTTAGTAGGCAAGTTCAGGAGTCAAAAAGATAGTAAGAGTAACTCCTTTCCCTTCCATGCTCAGTTCAGCCGGCATTCGAGGAAGAATGATCTCAAGGGGAAGATATTTTAACACCCCAAAAATTTCTAAGCTAGGACTCAAATCATTCTGTAACACCTCGCAACTCTACTCTTAAAATCTGAATCATTCGTCGTAAGTATATGAGCTTGACCCGGGAGATTTCCTACTTGCTCATGTGTTTTAAGGTACTTTACCAAATGTATCAAGGTTATCTAAAGTGATCTAGGGTCATAAGTGACCTCAAACACCAAGCCAAGTTCAAAGCATTCCTATCGGCTAAGTTCTCGCATGAGTTCATATTAAGGTCAACTTTAAATGATCATATCTCTCAGCATATAATGAATTAGGTGGCCTATAATCTATCAAATTGAAGGTCTATGAGTCTTATATCCAATGCCACCAAGTTTTCCTTATTTCAAGTTTGGAGTAAAAATTTATAGTCATTTTATAAGAACATGTCTCTGGGAAATTCGGTGAGAACACTTGCCAATTTAGCGACTCACCAAATGGGTTGGCAAATTACTGAATTAGCTCACCAAAAAGTTCTGAAAATCTTAAGTCTCTGTCTATTTTGGAGATTGAAAGCCCCATTTGGTGAACCGCCGACTATTTCGACGAAGAGACCTCCAAATAGCCAATTTGGCCGATGGAATTCATTAAAAGTTCATTTTCTTTGATTTTTATGGTCTTCTTACGTTCCTAGAAGGGTATTCTTGACGTTTTACCCTCAATCAACTTCCCTAAGTCCATGTTGCAACCTAATAATATCATTATACGTATAGTAACTCTCAAAATTCCTAATTCTCATTCTTCCAAAAATCAAGAACTCCAAGAAAGAGATTTCTCTTATTTCGCAAGATCTAAAGGCTCCAAGTTCAAGATTCTCTTCAAGAATCCTAAGGTTTTCAATCCAAGATTCTTCTTCGCTTTTTATCTCCAAGAAAACCGCAAGGAAGACAAAAGTTAGGGTTTCAAGTCTTCCAATCAAGTTCTTAAAACTTCTTCAAGAACTTTGTTCTTCCAGGTATGTAAGGCTATTCATAGTGTTGGACTAGTTTGTCCTCATGCCCTATGTCTAAATTCAATTAGTAAGAGTTCATTCCAGTATTTTGCCCACAGTTTACATGAAATTATAGATATGAATTGAGTTTCTTATTTTGTATCCTGAGTTTTTAATTATGAGATTATAATATTTTATATATTGATATCCTTGAGTTGTTTTTAATGCTTATATTTCACAAGAACTCTAGTTGATGAAATTTTAGAGAAAGCTTTTGTGCATTTATTTCCATGCATTGATTTTTGAATTTAAAGTGAATTCAAGAATATTTTCAAGTATCTTTTGAAAAGAGTTTAAGGGAACACAAATAGTTTCAAAAGTACTATTTCATATTGAGAAAAGAACTACTATTTTTAAGAGGGGCATAAATAGTTTTTAAAAGCATTTCAGCTATATAAAGAGAAGTTTAGTTACCCCTTAAAGAAAGTATTATTTTCACATTGAAAAGAGAGTAATATTTTCAAAAAAGTATAAAGAGTCTTAGAGCATTTTAGAAAGATTTAGTACAATTCAGTTACTGCTTAAAGAGGCCCTTTTGAGTAATTAACTCAACCCAGTGAGCATTTTTCATGAGCATATAAATATATATTTTGGGAGTAGTATTGAGCACCTATTTGTGGGAGAGTTCAAATAACTCACAGCTCCCATAAACTATGTAGCCAGCATAGAAAGGATCATACCACAAGACGGGCAACTCCTCACTTGCCTCAAGAAGGATTTTTAGTGGATCCATCAGTTCAGTTGCATTCTATACTCCAGCAAGGTATAAAGAGGCTCTAGTAACATCGGTAAGATGTTGTATCATCACGAGGCCCATAGTGATGGTTGACTGTTAGAGAAACTCTCCAGTAAAGTAAAGTATGTTTTTATTTATATATTTTAGTTTAATATTTACTATTGTTACATTCTTACAGTAAGAGCTTAAATGATTTTCATCATGATTTATACTATACTTCAGTTAAGTACTTTCAGTCCTTCAGTTCATTATTTACTATTATTGCATCCCTATAAAAAGAGTTTCAATGATTTTCATCATGATTTATATTATTCATCAGTTGAGTTACCTTCAGTCTTTCAGTTCAATTATTATTTTATTTAGCCCAATTACATACTCGTGCATTCAATGTACTGATATCATTCGACCTGCATCTTTTCATGATGTAGATTCATGTACTCAGGATCATCAACATGAGTTCCATTGAGATCACATCATTGGCTCGTCAGCTTTTGGTGAGACCTGCTTGCTTTTGAAGGACTCTAGTTTTATGATTTGTTAGTAGTAGCATTTTGGGGTGTCGTGGGTATTTTCTTGACACCTATATTTATACAGTAGAGGCTTCATAAATAGACAGTCTTGGTCAGTCTTTTAATAATCAGTTTCAGATGTTTTATTTAAAAATTTATGCTCCATACTCAGTATTTTCAGATAGTTTTGAGATTCAATAAACTATTTTAACAATTCTTCAGTTTTGATGCTTGTGTATTCTTGAGTTAGTCTTTCGCTTAGTAGTCAGCCAGGACAAGAGTTCACTTGGGGACCAACAATAGTTCCCGAGTATCGGCCACATCCAGGGTGTAGGCTCAGGGTATGACAACTTGGGTATTTAGGGTGGTCCCTAGTAAGGCAGGTCAGGTGGTACGACAGATGCCCAGGGCATAGGTAGACAGGCTAACTTGTATGCAGCTCCAGCAAGGGCGGAGGCTGAGGCATCAAATGATGTGTTCACAGGTAAAATTATCTTATGCCATTAGCCCACCTTGGCTTTATTTGATCCGAGCTCTACCTTTTCATATGTGTCTTTATATCATGCTTCTCATTTGAGTATGAGTTCAAATCATTTGGCAGCATCGTTTTGTGTGTTGACCTTTGTGGGTAAGTCTTTAGTAGTGGATTAGGTGTTTTGATCTTGTTTGGTGACTATCCAGGGGCGTGGCACCCAGGCTGACTTTATTTAGCTTGATATGCTAGACTTTTATGTGATTCTGGGCATGGATTGGTTATCCCCCTACCAATCGGTCTTAGATTGCTTCTCTAAGACTGTTACCTTAGCCATGCCTGGTATTCTCCCAATGGTGTGGTAGGGCTCTTGTAGTAGCACATTGGTTGGAGTTATTTCATTTATTCGGGCTTAGAGGCTAGTTTCTAGAAGTTGCTTATCTTACATGGCCTATGTTTGGGATTTGAGTAGGGAGGTTCCCTCCATTGAATCAGTTCCTATTGTCTGTGAGTTTGTGGATGTGTTTCCTATCGACCTACCAGGCCTACCTCAAAGTATGATATTAATTTTCCTATTGACCTTGAGTCGGGTACTAGTCCCATTTGTGTTCCTTCTTATTGGATAGCTCCCCAAGAGCTCAAGGAGCTCAGTGTTCAGCTTTAGTCATCCAATTCCACCAATTGACCTCCCACAAATTGTGTTACATCTTGGTGGCTCTCGGGTGAATAGAATATCGAGAACTAAGGGATTTTACTAAGATTTGTTGCCTCAACTCATAAACATTTGAAACACACAAATGACCTTGATAACGGAGCACACTATCTCCCCCTTGGGAGAAAGCCTCAATAGCTTTTTTGAGCATCGCTTCCTTCAATTCAACCAAAGTCGAATCAAGATCTTGCTTAGCCTTCACATCCAATATAAGGGATGATTCTCAGCCATTTTGAACAATGATACCACCTTCCACTGAGTAAACCAATTGAAAACCTAGACGAGCTATTCTATGAATGTTCTGAGCTAACAACTTTTGCCCATCTTCAATGTGAGCCACACTACTCATCAACAACATACTAAGGGCATCAACAACTACGTTTGCTTTACCTAGATAGTAAGAAATGCTCATATCATTGTCCTTCAAAAGTTAAAGCCATCTCCATTGGTGAAGATTTAGGTCCTTTTGCTTGAACATGTATTTCAAACTTATGTGATTGGAGAACACATCCACATGGACACCATACAAGTAATGTCTCCAAACCTTCAATGCAAACATAACCGCCGCTAACTCCAAATCATGAGTAGGGTAGTTCTTTTCATGGAATTTAAGTTGCCTTGAGGCATAAGCAATCACCTTCCCATTTTTCATTAGAACATACCTAAGTTCGATCCTTGAAGCATCACAATATACCACAAACCCGTTGGAACCTCCTGATAATGTCAAAATCGTGGCAGAGGTAAGTCAAGTTTTCAACACTTGAAGGTTTTGCTCACATACTTCTGACCATAGGAACTTTACCTTCTTCTGAGTCAACGTAGTCAAAGGCGAAGCAATGGAGGAAAAACCTTCCACGAACTTTCTATAATATCCCGCCAAGCCAAAGAAACTCTGAATATCGGAAAGGGAAAGACGTCTAGTCCAATTCTTAACTGCCTCCATCTTCTTGGGTCAACCTCAATACATTTTCCCGAAATAATATGACCAAGGAAAGCAACAGACCTCAATTAAAACTCACATTTGCTAAACTTAGCAAACAACTGACGATTCTTGAGAATTTGCAAGACAATTCTCGAATGATAGGCATGTTCATCCTCACTCTAGGAATAAACCAAAATATCATCGATAAACATAATCATGAATATGTCAAAGTATTGCTTGAACACCGTATTCATCAAATCAAAAAAAGTTGCCGGGGCATTTGTCAATCTAAATGACATCACCAAAAACTCATAGGGACCATACTGACTTAGACAGGCCATCTTCAGAATTTCACATTCTCTTACTTTCAACTGATGATACCCCGATTGAAGATTAATTTTGAGAAGAAACTAGCACCCTGAAGTTGATCTAAGAAGTCATCGATCCTTGGGATAGAATACTTACTCTTTATCGTGACCTTGTTCAATTGCCGATAGTCAATGCAAATGCGAAGTGAACCATCTTTTTCTTAAACCAAAAAACTGGAGCACCCCATGGTGAAATACTCAGTCAGATGAAACCCTTATCCAACAAATCCTTCCACTGATTCTTTAATTCCTTAAGTTCTGTCGGAGCCATAAAGTAAGAAGGAATACAGATAGGCTGCATATCTGGGAGAAGTTCAATTCTGAAGTCTATTTCCCATTTGGGAGGAACGCTAAGAATAACATTGGGAAACACTTTCAAAAGTTCATTAACAACAAGAACTGACTCAAGAGTAAGGATTTTGGAATTTGTATCCCTAACTCAAACAAGATGATAAATGCAATCCATATAAAATATCTTTCTAGCCTTAAGGCACGAGATGAACCAACCTATAGGCACTGAATTTCCACCCTTCCATTCTAAGACAAGTTCATTTGGAAACTGAAATCTGACCACTCGGGTCCTATAATCAATGGAAGCATAACCAAAATAAAGCTAATCCATACAAAGAATGACATTGAAGTCTATCATATCTAACTCCACGAGATCAACTGAGATGACCTTATGGGAAACTTAAACTGGGCAACTTCTATAAACTCATTAAGCAATAATATATTCCCAAACAGGAGTAGAGACCGAAAAAGTTTATAAAAGAATTTTGGGACTTGCATCAAACTTCATAGCCACATAAGGAATCAAAAAAGGCAATGTATCACCTAGATCCAGTAATACATAAACATCAAACTAAAAGACTCATAACATACCATTGACCATATCTGGAGAACCCTCATAATCCTGTTGAGTCTAAAGAGCATAGAATATGTTTTGATGCGGAGCACTACCTGAACTTGAAGAAGCATCATATTGAGTCGGACAACCATCCTTACCTTTACTAACCCGCAAAGGAAAATCTCTCAACCTATGACTACTCTTACCACAACCATAGCAAACATCGGTACCGGCTAAGCATTTTCTCGAATGACTCTTGCCACACTTTTGGCAAGCAGGGAATGAAAATCCACTAGAACTACCTCTTTGAGGCTTAGGGTTAGACACCCTATCCTTCTTGAAACTTTGACCTTAAGCATTCGGTGGATTCAAACCAGAGAACTTTTGTCAAAACTGAGAACGCCCATTTCCATCGGACCTCGAGTGAGAGAAGCCACCGCTATCCATTTTTCCCCTTTTTGATTCTCTAGACCTCCTCCTAAGCTTTTTATCTTTGATTTATTGAGCATGAGTCATCAACCTTGAGATGTCCATCTCCTTGATCAAGATGAAGGTCCTACATTCTTTGACCACCATTTTGGAAACACCTGAAATAAACTTACTCATTCGTGCCTTAGAGTCGGCAACCATTATCGGAGCATACTTAGAAAATTGAGTGAACTTCAAAGAGCATTCCTTCACACTCAAGTTGATAAATTTTTGCACCTTAGCCTCCCTCATCTTAAGGGGAAAGAACCGATCAAGAAAGGCCCCTTTGAACTTGTCCCAATCTAAGGGACCCGTATCTATAACTCGTTCATCCTTCCATTGAGCAAACAACACTTGAGAAACCCCTTTCAATTGATAAGCGGGCAAGTACACCTTTCCCACCGGAGTCACACCCATAATGTCAACAATCTTTTGAATCCCTTTAAGAAAGTCTTGTGGATCCTCATCCACTTTTGAACCATGGAATTTTGGAGCACTCATCCTTGTGAAGTCTCTTACTTTTGTTGGTGTCGTACACACATTTGGGTTCATGAAAGTTATAGCATCTCTATTAGCTTATGCTGGCATAGCTTGAGCCAATACCTAAAATGCAGCTCTAAATTCAGCATGAGAGACTTGCTCGGCCAAAGGGTCAACCAGAGCTTGAGGAACTTCAGGTTCCACATTCACATTCACATTCCTTCTTGCCCTAGCTCTTCTTAGAGGCATATTCTAAAAATGCATGGAACAAGAGCTAAGGGGAAGACCCTTATAGAGTTCAACTCTATCGCATGACTTTAGATTATTGAAAGAAAATGAGTTTTTCTTAAACACCTTGTAGCCTCCTATTCATAAATGTGGCGTACTTCACACTCACGACCAAGACTCTACTAAATGTGGCTTGTCAGACACCTAGGAGTCTTTTTAAACTTGATGCTCTTAATACCAAGTTTGTCATGACCCAAACTACACCCTAGACATGATATGGTGAATAGAGCACCAAAAGACCCTAAAAAAGCCACTTGACATAAACATAGTACTAAGAATGAAGTAAAACAAGATATAAATTTCAAATCAACATCTTTGATACCAGAAAAATAGAGTACAACTCTTTAACGGAAATACTAATGTCTGACATAAGCCTCTAATATCATAATACGTGGCTAGGACAAGACCCTAACTCATGATGTAAGTCTGAAACTGAAAAGACATGAAATCAAGAAAGACATATAGTGGCAAGGTCCCCGATCCATAAGGACTCACCAAAACTTCAATGTAGTGGAGTAATCCAACTAGCCACGACCGAATGGAGGGACATCGAATCTTATATTATAAGACAATATATGCACAGGAGATAGTATGTTTCAGTACATGGAATGTACTGAGTATGATAGAAATGCATAAGTAAGAATATAAACATGCTAAGTCTTAAGAACGTGATAATGCATGAACAAGTGGAGCATATCAAAACATGATAAGCTAAATTCATATTTCATAAGATAAGGTCAATGTAAATCTTTAGAAAACCTGTCACCATCTTGAAAAATAGTCTTTTGAGGAAGAACATAATCATTAATGGGATGTTTACCGATAGCTGACATAGACCATGTGAGCTATAACATGGAATCCGATGTCTTTCCCACACCAAAAAGAGATTGTCCTACTTGCCAAGGTAAGGACCATGTTCTTAAGCTTAGGTGGATCCAGTACCTAGAGTCAATTAAGACTAAGTCCTACGGGGGCTCATAGTTATAGAATGAGGAGATTGCTACTAAAGGTCCACGGACGCTAAACGAAAACCTTCATCCCATAAGTCCTCTCAGTTCTAAGTAAACTCCCAACAGAAATAATCGTAATTATATCATCATCATAATACTTTGAAAGGTAAGAATCTAGTAATACCAATCTAATCATAAACTTCATAACATAGAATAGCTCCTTTCAAAACCATGATTTCATAACATATTGATAAGACACTTATATAAAGCATCAAAATCATGATCATCTTTTTCATAATGAGAATACTTCAATTTGAAGCAACCTTTCATAAAACAGATTGATTCTCTATCAAAATGCATCCTTGATTCAAGAATTTTTCAATTTCATGATGCATGTATAATCTCAAAACATTGTTTAGAAAAATAAAATAGGCATAGGGCATGTGTTCATGCAAAATTCATTGGAAACATGTAATTTAGATTGAATCATGCATAATAAGATCAAATAGGATGAATTTAGTCATAAACAATTGAACCATGAAGAAACATGCAAAAACCCTAGAAATTTGGGTTAAATTCATAGAAGAGAATTGGAGAAAACCTTGGGACTCAATGGATGAAAGGATCCATTGATGAGTTCCCACATACCTGTGAAGAACCCTAGCCTTTAGCTTGAAAGAGGAGACTTGAAGGCTTGATAAAACCCTAGAAATCCCTTGAATCCTTGGGAGAGAATTTGGAGAAGAAACTGTTGGGAGCTTTTGGGATTTTGAGTGAATGGGAGGGAATGGGTAAGTTTGTAGACCTAATTCAGTTATAGGTCTTATATATAGGGTCAAAATGAAATAGTTTAGGGGTTAAATGGGTATGAAAAGACAAAAACATAATTAAAAACTACCGAAACTGACCCTACAGACCCACTTACGGATCGTAGGTCCTCCTACGGACCATCTTGGTGGTCCGTAGTTTGAGATGTTGAACCCCAAAAATCTAGTACAAATTTCAAGAGCTAACTCTATGGTCCGTAGACATTTCAACGGGCCATAGGCCTTTTTCGTACAACCATCCAAATGTCAAAAGTTAGGGAGCATCCTATGACCCCTTCTTATGGGCCGTAAAACCATCCACACACCGTCCTATTGGTCAGTGGGAAAAGTTCAGAAAATCTAAATTTTCAACTTTCCATGATGTTTCCACGACTACCCTCCTACTGACTATAGGACCTTGTACATTCCATAGGTTGGCTCATACACAGTGAACCAACAACTCTATGAGATTTTCCTTCCAACTCAACTTACCAATTTCTGAGGTGTTACAGTCTATGGGTGCATGCTTTACTAATCCTTACCCTTGATCCCATATTAGCTATTTCTGGAAAAAGTCAAGCTATTAGATGAGGGTTGATTGCCTTAAATCTCCATTGTGTAATCTTTTTTTCCATTAATTAACTTCTTCCGACAAGTAAGAATAAGGTGAGTTCTAATGTAGTACTCCATTAAAAATCAATCAAAGCAAAGGTAAAATCAATACATTTATGCACATTTTTTAAGGTTTACTAAATATTAGGTCTACTTCGTTAATCCTTCATGGTTACCACAACCCTAAATGTGGATTTATCTACTCAGGCTTGTATAATAACAATCAATAGTAACTGAATTAAAAGTAATCATGCACTTAGAAGATGAATATCAAAAACCCAGAATCTTGAATTGAATTTCAAAGTTAAAAACCAGAGATCAATGTGTAATGAATCTTCAAAATTCAAGAATAAAAGCAAAAGAGTTGTTTACTTCTAATTCATGAACCAAAACGTACATAACAATGTAAAAGAAAACCTAGGAAAAGTATTTATAAACATACAAAACCCTAACCAAAATGAATTAATAAACTGAAGTCAGCAACTTTCATGACCCTATGTACGAGGCGTAGTATGTTGTAAGGCTCGTGGAAAACTCTCATAGATGGCAGCAAATTCACAGTCTTATGACTTTTTCCACGGGCAAGATCTATGGTCCATGGAAACCTTTACATCCCGTACTGTCAACTCATAATACTCGGACTTTTTTAAAACTCTCTGAATCTCAACCATGAAAGCCTTCTAAAACTCGTACACCATTTCACGGCTCGTCTTGTTCAATTGTATTACTCAGAGTTTTATTCCAAGTTTCTGAATCACCTCTACGATTGCCATATACAAGTCGTGGATCAAACCATAATCCGTAGAGTGGCTCACAGATGACCAAAATCTACTGCATCATCTAATTTCTAGTACATAGTCACCAACTCCTAATTTCATGCAAAAAATACAAAAACACGTCAAATATACAAAAACACACTAGAGAACATACAAAAACCATAAGGTTTAAGCATGAAAAGTATCATAAATCTACGTCACATAAATCTACCTTGTTGAGGATAGCCTCGAGCACCCTGAGGACCTCCTCTGCTACCCTGTGCAATGCCTCTAGTTGAATGTATTATAGCCTTGAGAGTTTGAACCTGCTGACCCTATCGTCTGCGGTGACTGATTGTAGGTAAATCCTTAGCAAAGTAGCCTAACATGCCACACTCATAACAGCCCCTACAGAAAGCAAGTTGCTAAGATGAGTCGATTGAACCTGACTGTCCACCAAAGCCTGAATACCTAGAAAATAAGCCCCGAGAAGTCTTACCTAAAGCCTGGCTTCCCTTACCACTAACACCCGCAAAATCACCATTTGTAATCAGTAGTGCTGCCTCAAGTAGCCTGCTAGGTTAATACTGTTGTGGGTACCCTCTACTAGTAAAACCCCTACCTCGAGACTAAGACTCACTAAAACCACCCTAATGGCAAGACCTCTTGTCTTTGCCCCCACAGGCCTCGTGACTTATCCCCTCGATGTCTGTACAGGATCTACTATCTAAAGGATGAATAAACTGATGCTACCATCATCTTTGTAACCAATCAAATGGGTAATACCAACCCCTTCATGAACATATGCACCCACTCGTGCTCTATTGGCATCAGCATAGTTGCATGCATAGCTAGCTCATTGAACCATGTCTCATCCTCAGAAACCAAAATTGATCCATATAACATGTCTATAAGCACATCTTATAATCTCTCCCTCAAACTAGGAGGTACATAATTCTCTGAGAAAGCCTCAGACACTGATCCCAAGTCATCGGAGGTGACCCGATTGGCCTGCACTCAAGATAAGACCTACACCACTGCTTTGCTAGCCCATCAATCTTGAAAGTGGTTTAATCAACCCCATGCGACTCAATTAAACCAAGGTTATGCAACCTCTCCTGAAAGCTAATAATAAGAAATACATGAGCATCCTCGCCCAAAGCACTAGAGAACCTTGGAGGGCCTAACCTGATGAATCGTCCCAACATCTTTTGCTCCTCAGAAGACATAATCAGCCTAACTTCCATAGGCGAGGCAACTATCAGCACAGAAAGAATTGCTAAGTGCGGAGCCGCAGCAACAGGTTGCCACCCCTGGTACTTGAACACCCTATGATCGTACCTTGGCTAAAATATGTGCCTAATCTCTTGCCTAAGGGCTAGCCAATGTATTGGGTACAGTCTTAGCCTAGTACATAACCTCCATAAAGCTGAGAATCTTAGATAGAGTGTCTTGGAGGATCGACATGGAAAAAATCTTGGAGGAGGCTAGGTTGGCCCCACACCATTCGACTGACACTGGAATCACATACATTTATAATAAGCTTTGGTGATGGTGTGCATCTAGTCTCAAGCTGGTGCTTCAGCTCAGGCTTTGCTTCGATCTCTAGGACAATCTCGACTTCTACCCCTAGCTTGGTCTCCATCTGTAGGCGTAGGAGTCTCTCACCCACCCGCGAATAATCTCATCATAGCCATTTGAGAAAGAATAAAATAAATAAAGTTTAGAAGTTGCTAAAGTAAATAATGTACGATAAGAAATAAGAAAAGTGAAATGAAGCTTAGAAGTTGCTACGGTAAATAACGTATGATAAGGAATAAGAAAAGTGAAATTATTCCTAAGAATGCTCTATAGCCTCTCGAAGAGAGGATATAAATGTCATTGTACCGATCCACAAGACTTTACTAAGAACTTGCTCTTCTACTGGTAATACTGTTGAAAATAAAGCTCTGATACCACACTATCATGACCAAAATTTAGGCCATGATGGCGCCTACTATAAGCCCCCAGGTAAGAAAGTTAATGTCACACCCCGAGCCTACACCCTGGATGTGGCCGGCACTCAAGAACCATTGCTAATCCCCAAGCGAACCCTTGGCCTAGCTTACTACTTAGCGGAAGACTAACTCAAGCAGATTATGTTTTAAAATAGAATTTAGATTCAAAAGTCTCAAAGTTTCTCAAACTCAAAATAGTATACTCAAAATTATCTGAAAATACTCTGAAAACAATAATAGTTTGCCAAAATAGTTCAAAGGAAATACTGAAAAAAAACTCAACACTAACTATATATGAAGCCTCTATTGTTTAACATGGATGTCGGGACAAGACCCCCAATACCTCAAAACAACTAAACTGAAAGACAAGAGTTAAGTCCACCGGAATGCAAGGAAGGCTCACCAAAGCTAGCAAGAAGTGCAAAGTGATCTCAATGGAACACCTATATCTTCATCATGAAAAGATGCAGGTCGAATGACATTAGTACATTGAATGTAGGAGTATGTAATATAGCTGAGGAAAATAAATAACTAAGCTGAAGAAAGATGCTCAACTGAATGTAAAGAAATAAAATCATTGAAACTTTACAAAATAAGTACTCATCTCTAAGCTCAACATATTAAGTGATATGATAAAAATATGCTTTTAACTCTATTTGGGAGATTCTTTAACCGACAACCATCACTATGAGCAATGTGATGATACAGCATCTCGCCCACGCTGCCAAAACTTTCCCATACCTTACTGGGATATAGAACATCTCAACTAAGTGGATCTACTAAAGCTCTTCTCGAAAGCAATAAGGAGTCGTCTAAAAAATATGATCATTTACCCATGTTGGCAACATGGTTTATAAGGAATGTGAGTTGTCTGAACTCATCTCCATATCGGTGCTCAATACTACTCCCAATAAATATATATTCATGCTCAAATGTATAAAACATACTCTTTCTCAATTTGAGGTAATTACTCAAATTATCCTCTTAAAAGAGGTATCTGCTCTGAAATATCTCTAAACTCATTAACTCATTTAGAAATCAAAATTTCTCTTTTCTCAATGTAAAAGGTAATACATTTGAGAATACTTAGTTCCCTTATACTCTTACTCAAATCATGTCTCAAACTCTTTCTCAAAACTCATCTTTACTTTCTCAAAAAATTAGTTTAAGACAAAAATGTTTACTTTAAAAGATTTTTAAAAATTATAACTCAAAATAGGTTTCATGCTGAAATATAGACATGAACAAATCAATTCAAGGATCTCAATAACAATATAGAAAACTCAATACCTAGAATTCAAGAACTCAGAACTCAACGATAATACTCATCTCAAGAATACTCAAAGTCTAGGATAAGACCCTAGATTACTCTTTTACTGAATTTAGATAGATGTAGGGCATGAGGACATACTCAGTCCATCACTATAATAGCTTTACATACCTGAGAAGATGAGGCTAACTTGAAACCTTGAACTGAGGCTTGAAGCTGAAGAACCCTAGCTTCTTCTTTAAGAGAACTTAGAGCGTGCAAATTTGATTTGTTTGAGGGTTGGGCGTGAATGGGCAGGTTATTAGGCCATGAGATAGGCTTAGGGAAGTTAATTGAGGGTAAAAGGTCAAGAATACCCTTCTGGGAATGTAAGAGGACCATAAAAGTCAAGAAAAATGACCTTTTAATGAATCCAATCAGCCAAATCAGTTATTTGAAGGTCTCCGCACCCAAAATACTCGGTGAATCACCTATTGGGACTTTAGATTGCCCAAATAGACATAAAATTAAGATTTTTGGGACATTTCGGCGAGCTAATTTGGTGATTCTCCAACCCATTTGGTGGATCACCGATTGGGCAGGTGAGTTTGCCGAATTTCATAGTTTGGCATGTTCCAGTAAAATGACCATAACTTTTACTCCGACCTCAAAATAAGGCAAATTTTGTGGCATTGGGACTCATAGATATTTAATTTGATAGGTCATAAGACACCTAATTCATTATATGCAGAGAGATATAGTCATTTGAAGTTGACCTTTATATGAACTCATCAGAGAACTTAGCAGATAGAAATGCTTTGAACTTGGCTTGGTGTTTGAGTTACCTTATGACCCTAGATACCCTTTCTACACTTGGTAAAGGACCATAAAACACATGAGCATGTAGGACATCACCCGGTTCAAGCTCATATACTTAGGAAGAATGATTTTGATTTTAAGAGTAGAGTTGCGAGGTGTTATAGAATGATTCGGGTCTTAGTTTAGAAATTTTTGGTGTGTTACAGTTAAAACCCAAAGAAGAAAGTAATAAATATAATAAAACAGAACTACATTGAAGTAATATTAAAAAAAGACTAGGGCTGTGGTATAGATATATACATAATGGTACAAAATATATAGAAGCGGCCCAAAAGTGACCAAGAAATATATAATATACAAGGAAACCAACCCCGGACCTGGTTACTTTTAATAACCGAATTAAAAGTAATCATGCATTTACAAGATTATAATGAAAACCCAGAATCTTGAATTGAAATTCAAAGTTAAAAACAAAAGATCGATGTGTAATAAATCTTTGAAATTCAAGAATAAAAGTAAAATAGTTGGTTACTTCTAATTCCTAAACCAAAACGTACATAACAGTGTAAAAGAAAAGCTAGAAAAAGTATTTATAAACATACAAAACCTTATCCAAAATGTTCTAGTAAACTGAAGTCGACAACTTTCATGACCCTATGTACGGGTCTAGTATGTTGTACAGCTCGTGGAAAGCTCTTGTAAATGGCATCAAATGCATAGTCTCGTGACTTTTTCCACAACCAAAATCTACGGTCCCTGGAAACTTCTACGGCCCATACTATAAACTTGTAGTACTCATGCTCTTTTTTAAACTCTCTAAATATCAACCAACAAAGCCTTCTAAAACACGTACTCTATTTCACGGTCCAATTTGTTCACTCGTATCAATCAAAGTTTTATTCCATGCTTCTGAATCATCTGTACGACTACCATCTACCGCTCGTGGATCAAACCACGGTCTGTAGAGTGGCTCGTAGATGGCTAGCCTATGTACTGGGTAGAGTCCCATGGCCTGGGACATAACCTTTATGAATTTGTGAATCCTAGATAGAGTTTCCTGAATGATCGACATGGAAACAAATCCTGGAGAAGGCTAGGCTAGCCCCACACTATTCGACTAAAACTGAAATTGCTTACCTCTATAACGGGCTCTAGTGATGGTCTCTTCTCCTAGTCTCGAGCTGGTGCTACAGCTCATGCTTTGCCTCGACCTCTAGGACAACCTCCGCCTCTACCCCTAGCTTTTTCTCCATATGTAGACGTAGAAGGCTCTCGCCCACCCATAGATGATCTCGTCCTAGCCATCATAAAAAGAATGACATAAACAAAGCTTAGAAGTTGCTACAGTAAATAACGCATGATAAGGAAAAAGAAATGTGATGTATTCCTAAGAATGCCCTATGACCCCTCGAAGACAGGATACATATGTCATCGTACCAATACGCAAGACTCTACTAGGGACTTTCTCTTGTACTGGTTATACCTGTGAACCTAAATCTCTAATACCACGCTATCACGACCAAAAATTAGGCCATAGTGGCACCTACCATAAGCCCCCCGGTAGGAAAGTTAAAACCCAAAGCGAAAAGCAATAAATACAATTAAACAAAACTACACTGAAGTAATATAAATACAAGATTGGGGTTGTGGTATAGATATATACATAATGGTACAAAATATACAGAAGCAGCCCAAAAGTGACCAAGAAAGATTAAATATACAAGGAAACCAACCTCAGAGCTGGTTACTTTTAATAAATGAATTAAAAGTAATCATTCAATTACAAGGTGAATATGGAAACCGAAATCTTGAATAGGAAATTCGTAGTTAAAAACAAAAGATTGATGTGTAATAAATCTTCGAAATTCAAGATTAAAATCAAAAGAGTTGTTTATTTTTAATTCCTAAACCAAAACATACATAAAAATGTAGGAAAAGTATTTATAAATATACAAAACCCTATCCAAAATGATCTAGTAAATTGAAGTCGGCAACTTTCACGACCCTATGTACGGGTCGTAGTATCTTGTACGGCTCGTGGAAAGCTCTCATAGATAGAAGCAAATGCATAGTCTCATGACTTTTTCTACGAAAAAGATGTACGGTTCATGGAAACTTTTACGGCCCATGCTGTCAACTCATAATACACAGGCTCTTTTTTTAAACTCTCTGAATCATAACCACGAAAGCCTTTTAAAACTCGTAAACCATTTCACGGCCCATCTTGTTCACTAGTATTACTCATAGTTTTATTCCAAGTTTTTGAATCACCTCTACGACTACCATCTATGACTCATGTATCAAACCACGGTCTGTAGAGTGGCTCGTAGATGGCCAACATCTGTTGCATCATTTGATTTCCACTATTTAGTCACCAACTCCTGTTTTCCTACAAAACAAATGCAAAAAGAAGTAAAATCTACAAAAATGCACTAGAGAACCTACAAAAATCATATGTTTTAAGGATCAAAAGTACCATAAATCCACGGCACATAAACCTTCCTTCTAAAGGACCACCTCGAGCACCCTGGGGACCTCACCTTCTACCCTGTACGCCACCTCTAATCAATTGTACCGAAGCCCTGGGGTCCTGAACCTGCTGACCCTGTCATCTACGGTGACTGATTGTAGGGTAATCTTTAGCAAAATGGCCCAACATGCCACACTCATAACAACCCCTAAA
Source organism: Solanum appendiculatum (assembly GCA_018342035.1). Lineage (NCBI taxonomy): Eukaryota > Viridiplantae > Streptophyta > Magnoliopsida > Solanales > Solanaceae > Solanum > Solanum appendiculatum. The sequence goes on along the minus strand of JAGDQO010000779.1, from coordinate 38,117 downwards.
GAAAGTAAGCCGCTGAGACGACTCGGTTGAAAAATACAAAGCTCGAAAAGTCTCACCTAAAGCTTGGTTGTCGTAACCTCTAACACCCACAAAACCACCATTTGTAATCTGTAGCGCTGCCTCAACCGACCTGCTAAGCATATACTGTTGTGGGTACTCTCTGCCTGGGATACCCCTACCTTGAGAGTGAGACACGTTGAAACCACCCTGATAGCAGGACCTCTTGTCTCTGCCCTCATAGGCCTCGCAACTTATCCCCTCGATGGTGTGCACATGTTTTAGTGTCTAAAGGATGAATAACCCGACACTACCATCATCTTTGTAGCCAATCGAAGGGGTAATGCCAACCCTCTAATGAACATATGCACCCGCTCGTGCTCTATCAGCATAAGCATAGTTGCATGCCTAGCTAGCTCATGGAACTGTGTCTCATACTCTGAAACTAACATCGATCCCTACAACATGTCTATAAGCTCAACCCGTAACCTATCCCTCAACCTACGAGGTACATACTTCTAGAAGAAAGCCTCGGAAACTGAGCCCTTGTCATCGAACATGGCCCAATTGGCCTGCACTCAACATAAGACCTCCACCACTGCTTTGCTGGCCCATCCATTTGGAAAAGCGGTGTAATCAACCATGTGCAACTCAACCAAACTGAAGTTATTCAATCTCTCCTGATAGCTAACAAGAAACTCGTGGGTATCCTTGCCTGAAACACTAAAGAATCTAGGAGTGCCAAACCTGATGAACCAACCCAACATCTTCTGCTCCTCAGAAGACATAACAGACCTAACTTCCATAGGAGGAGAAACTATCGGCACCGATAGAATTGCTAAACAAGGAGTCGCACCAACAGGTTGTGCCCTTGGTACTTGAACACCCTATGCCCCTGCATGGGCTGAAGTATGTACATCAACTATGACTTGAGGGCTAGTCGATGTACTGGGTAGAGTCCCAGCCTAGGACATACCCTCCATGAAGCTGTGAATCCTAGATAGAGTGTCGTCAAGGATCGACATGGTAACAAATCCTAGAGGAGGATAGGTTGGACCCACACCATCAGACTGACACTGGAATCACTTACCTTTATAACAGGCTTTGGTGACAGTGTCCGCTCTTGGTGTCGAGCTGGTGCTACAGCTCATGCTTTGCCTCAACCTCTAGGCCAACCTCGGCCTCTACCTCTAGCTTGGTTCCCATCAGCAGGCGTAGGAGGCTCTTGCCCACCCCCGAATGATCTCATCCTAGCCATATAAGAAAGAATGAAATAAACAAACCTTAGAAGTTGCTAAAGTAAATAGCGAACTCTAAGGAACAACAAAAGTGAAGTATTCCCGAGAATGCCCTAAAAACTCTAGAAGATAGGATATAGATGTCATCATACCGATCCGCGAGACTCTACTAGGCCCTTGCTATTGTACTAGTAATATTGGTGAACCTAAAGCTCTCATATACCACGCTATCACAACCCAAAATTAGGCCATGATGGCGCCTACCATAAGCCCCCCCCCCACAAGTAGGCAAGTTAAAACCCAAAGCGGAAAGCAATAAATACAATTAAACAAAACTATGCTAAAGTAATATAAATACAAGGTTGGGATTATGTATAGATATATACATTACAATACAAAATATACAGAAGCATCCCAAAAGTGACCAAGAAAGATGAAATATACAACGAAACCAACCCCGAACTTGGTGTCACCGGTACAAGAGCGTCTAAGCACAGGAAAGTTATATACATGAAATCTGTAAATCAAAATACAAATTATATAGACAGATATAAACAAGAGAAGGATAGCAGTAAATCTTCGGATGCCAAGAGCTCACCAAGATCCAGAAGCTACAATGGTCGTGGGAGATCCGAACTCAATGAGGGTGGCTGATTCTAGGAGATGCATCAGAAAAAATGTAGAGGTGTAGTATGAGTTCCAAAACACGGGTTACTCAGCAGGCATCATAGGCCGACAAAGAGAAAGATCATAAATATATAATAAGAAGTACGAAAGTGCTAATATTACAACTTAACAATTAAATGGCAATAAACAAATCACAGATGATAGTAAAGATAACAATAATAATGAGCACGCACCACCAAATACAAGGCAAGCACAACTGAACAAATAAAACAAGATGATGCAATGAAATACGGCCAATGCATAAAAGTAGAAGCGCGACAAAATCTTTGAGTCACCTGGAATGATGCCTTGGAGTTGACAACAAAAATGAAAATATAATCCAGAATTCAATATACAGGCCACCCTAGGGTACTTCCTTAAGCTTATCAGTAAGAGTAGACATTCCTTTATCTAAAAACTTTATAAATCAAGTATTTTCCTTGAAAACTTAGGCCTCGAACGTGAAACCAATGGGTTTAAAGTATTTAAATTTTTAAGAAACAAAACCTCAAAAGGTATATTTCCCCTCAAAATTACATGTTTCCCTCAAGTAAAAACAGTAACCCGTTCCTTTAAAGCTCAAACAAGTTTAAATCATAATAAAATCATTTAAGTGTTTCAAATTCATCTTTTCTCTCATTTATACAAACATGCCAAATGTAGATGTGGTGCACATGAATGCATATCAACCACTGTGAAACCATTCTCAAAATCAATCACACCACACAAACAACAAGTAAACATCCGTACAGTACAGTCATACTAACCTGGAACTCCGCTCATTCCAAGTCCAAGGCCTCAGTCCTACAAACAGGAGAATAAGGCGATAAAAGCTCAAAATAACCAAAAGGCACATATTTATACCAAACCAATCTAACGCGCATAAATCTAAGTTCAAACCACCTAGAGGCATTCTAAGGACCTTATAACCCAATCAAGACTAAGAATCAACCTAAACTGAGGCTTCACGACTAAATGCTACACTAGTAACCCAAATGGCCAAAAGAGCAACTAGGGATCATACAACCTAAACTCTCCAACTAAAACCTCCTTAACAATCAATACTACTGAATATATGTATAATCGAACGAAGCCAACTCTTAAAAGAAGAAATCATAACCTACCTCAAGGCTGAAATCACACCCGAACCTCTATTTCTGGAGCTTTTCCTTTACGAAGAGACTCTGATTGGTGCCACACTATCAAATTAGTGAAGACGACGTCAAAACGAGTAAAATAATACCCAATTTTTAGGAAAGATTTCTTGCCCAAAAATTGGGTCAAAATAGGATTATGGGACTCGCGCACAAAATCATAAAATTGACTCTATCACAAGGTCCCAACTAGCTCAAGAAACTTGTGCCCTAAAAATGGGAACATTCTGACTACAATTAAGCTCAAGACTGATTTAAAAAATGGCAATTAAGAGAGGAAACTGATAGAACTTACAAGGTAACCGAAATATTAATGACCCACAATGCGCACCCAAGCTAACCACCAACAACTCCCCATAATATACACTCAATTTGCTCCAAAATTGAGCTCCAAATTGCCTTAAGAGAAGTCAGTCTCGAGAAATAAAAGCTGAAAATGTGAATTGAAATTTAGAACAGCCTGTCATTGATATCTGCAATTGCAGGACCTAGTCCGCGAACGTGGAGGTCAAACTTTACGGGGTAAAGATGACTTGGCCTCTGCAAATGTGGGACTTGGTCCGAGATTGTGGCTACCAAAGGCCTTAATAGCCCGCGAACGCGGTTATCAGTCTCATGGACCTCCGCAAAAGCAGAGAACAACCCATGATGCAATAGCAAGGGCTGCATCAGCTGTATTTTGAACTTAAGAAAATTCCCCGACAAGGGCTTGGGATTTATTCGGAACTCTGTAAATGCATACGAACTATGCTACCCCTGCCAAAAATGATATTTCAAACTCAACAGAATCGATAAAATAACAACCGGAGGTCGTCTCGTTAGAATATTGACCCGAGTCAGCACTTACAAAGGCAACCTAACAAGCATAACACAAAATTTCTCAAAAACATTTCGATCACCCTAGGATCTGAACCAAAAGTCATCCTAGAACAAAATCGGCATTCCAAAGCTAATCGTGATGACAAAATTTTCATCCAAGCAAGTTTATCAAGAATATTGATCGAAATCAACCCTTTACCAAACATTCACAAATATCTTGCCTAACGGCTCTAACTCACATCAAAGGCCTCGAAACCCAAACCAACAAAGCCACTAGCCCAAAATGGGCCTTTCGAGCAGATAAAACTGACAGAAATCTCATACAACATCAGATTCTTTGAATATTAATCAAAGTTAACTCTATCAACTTTAAAATGTCCAAAATGGAAAAATGTCAAAACTCATCTTACTACCTCAAAAAGCGTGTCACCCATTCCATCACAACACAAACACTACACAAAAGTTGCGTGAAGGTTCAAAATAATAAAAGCACACAAAAGAAAGTAAATGATCATGAGGGTCATTACAATTTATTATTATATGATTTTATTAGATGTATTTATGTTATGGTCACATGTGCTTTGTTATCAACTTGGAATTTAATTTTTGCAAGGTTGTTTGCTCGAATTATTAAATCAAGAGCACATTTTAAATTATAAAATTATATTGAGGATGTTGATTTATATCCATGTGGGCTTAAGCAGAAATTATATACTTCTAATTAGAGCTAAACATTGGTTATGAGAACAAAACTTTCAAAATAAATTTGGTATGAGATGTGCTATTTAAAATATAGCAATATGTGTACGCATCAAGCCAACAAAAATCCCCTATCACAATTAGTTAAGGGTAGGAATCAAATAATTCTCATCTAAAAATTTTAATGTGCGGTATATGATTCAATTGTTTCAGCACAATGTAACGCGCAAAGATGAATCCCCATATAAGATTAGGATAAATGTTAGACTTCTTAACATTAGGGGGGAGAGATGACAAGCAATTAGAAAATAAGTTATATAATGATTTATCATTTGTATGATCCTAGTTCAAAAGATGATTTAGATCAATTGTCAGATGTATTCGCTGATCATATGTTATAATCCGGTTATAAATGCTCCAATAGGAGGTATTTGAATAGCATAATCAGTGGCACACTTGAAGTGTGATAAATTAATCAGGTCAAAAGATAAAACTTTTTGAAGAAGAAGAGAATCAAATAATAAATATGGTTATAATAATGATGCAAGTGCTTTGAAAGATTCATAAAATCTAGACAAAGATTCAGATACCTAAAAGAGCACCCCGAGATAACGCTTCATAAAATCTTGACAAAGATTTAGGTACCTAAAAGTGATGAAAAATAAAAAGATCTCAATAAGTTTTGTCGCATTGAAACCGATATCAAAATAATCGTCGACGGTGTCTCTAATATAATGTAGTGCTAAAAATTATAAATGATGACAAGGATCTTGAATTCAAATATGTCAAATAGTATCGATAGATCAATAATTGGCCAATAAAATATGCAATTCAAGTATATTTTATTTCACTTAGAAAAGTGATGTTTTGGACTTATAGTCCATATACCAAGATATAATGTCAGTGGAGTACAAATGATTTATTATACGAGAAGTAAAACTATAAGATATAAAGTATAACTTGTGCCTTGGGGCATAAAGGTGTTTTCACAGAACTCCTGATATTATTGTATGGATATGTGTTCTCCTATGGTGCATGCAACATGAGTTTTCTTTTAGTCTGATAATATATGAAAAATTTAAATATGCATAATGAATAATTATCATGTCTAGTTAGACAGTAAAGATTATATGAAAATTTTTGAAGATTTGAATGGCTCTAAAGCAACTCCATTGAATAGTACCTCAATGGTTATGAGATCGCTTAACATAAATATCAATTTCAATCTCATTAAAATGGTTAGAAAGTACCATGTCATAGTGCAATTGGTGCACTTATACATCCTGCTATTATTATTCATCGTATAATAATTTTATTAATGTGGTTGCAAAATATATCATTAGTCTTATCGATGGAGATATTAGAGTGAATCAAATTTTGATACAAATTATTTATCCTAATCAATTGTGTCAAGATTTATTGATTATGAAATTGCAGAAAATTATTTGATTTATATGAAGTTTGATCTCAAGAAAGTTATTTGTTTTCATATGGAAATACTATGATACCAAATCATTCCACAAGACAGACAATTTTATTGTCATGCAAATGAAAGTGACTGCCAATACTTGGTTGTTGCTATGAACAAGTCAAATGAGCAATATGTCTACGTTAACGAGGTTACGAACTGAGTGATTGTCAAGAATGTATTTGGTTGAAATCAATAACTAGACACATTCAGGAAACATGTGACCTTCCTTTGAAAAGAGATATTCCAACAACATTATATGAAGACAATGCTATATGTATAACTCAACTAAGAGGAGGACACATTAAAGGAGACAAAATAAAACATATTTCATCAAAAAAAATGTTTACTCATAGAAGAAGGGTGAAACAAATGTTCAAACAAGATCTTTCAAGTGATAATTTACCAGATATATTCACCAAGACATTGCCAACTTCAACCTTTGAGAAGTTGAGATACAAGATTGGAATGCACCATCATCTTCGAGATGTTAAGTGATGTCTTCATCAGGAAAAATAAATACGTGTTGCACTCTTTTTCTTTTAACCAAGATTTTATCTCACTGGATTTTCCTGGTAAATATTTTTAATAAGACAGCAAACAATGTATATTAGTATACTTTTTCTTTCACAAGAATTTTTCTTTTACATGAAGATCCAAGGGGGTATTGTAAAATGGATGTCCACATTAATATACTTTGTTTTATAGCATACATGTACACATAATATACTTTGTGTTGTAACATGAATGTACACACAATATACGTTGTGTTGTAAGATAGATGTAGACACAATATACTATGTGTTGTAAACTAAATGTTCATACAATATACTTGGTGCCCAATTATATATATGTCAAATAGATATCAATACAATATAATTGATGTCCAATTATATATATATATCCTTCTTCTTGTAACAAAGAACGATACAAAAAAGAAGTAAAAAAGAAAAATATTACACTTGCTATTTTTTCATTTATCTTTCTTATTATTTTTAGTATTGATACTCATTTCATAACACACTTTAATATATTCATGTTTAGTCCTGATCGATTCATGACAGGAAGGCAAATTGCTATATAGTATGGTATCCACAGCATAGGGAATCTTTCATTTTTTTCATATGGATTCTGGATTTTCGATGAATCGTTCGATCTTTTTAATTGAGTTTTATTTATTAGACTAAAAAGAGAATAAAAACCAAGTTATTCATTGGAATGTAAAGATTTTCTGGGGGTGTAATTTTGTGTTACTATACTAAAACTTAAGTGATTTTTATATTATAAAAGATAATTAAATGAACTCATGAAGAAAAAAGAAGTGATAGTTATATGATCAACTATGAAATTTACCCAAAAATAAAACAAAAAGTTGTTATCCTTTATTTTCTACGGAAAAGGACCAAAAAGTTGTTTGCCTTTATTTTCTACGGAAAAGGGCCAAAAATATATTTGGACTATTTGAAAACGTTCAAATATACACCTCATTCACGTATTGATTTAAAAATACCCCTCAATGCACCTTTTTAGTCCACTTTTATCCTTAAAACTAACACTCTTTTCTTTTTTAATTATTAATATTATTATTTATCACATGGCATTTTTTTATTGGATAATATTAAATCCCAACAAATAAGATTTTCTCCTACTCGCCACAGTCCATATCCACATCTCCAATCTCGAAACATCACCTTTTTTTTTTGCAAAATAAAATAAAGTTGAATAGCCTCGTAGGCCTCATTTATTTGCACTTAATGAAGGTCTGAATCTTAATCATTCAGATTCAGCACATTAAGTGCGTTTGATTTTTAGATCTGAATCTTAATCACTCAGATTCAGCCCATTAAGTCTATTTGTTTCTTTTTTTTAAAAAAACTCTTAATGGATCTTAATGAGTCTGAATAAATCAGATCTACACCAGAGTCTTAATAGCATTCAGACTCTATTAAAATTATAAGCGCTATTTCATAAAAAAGTTCTCTTCTTCCTCGCTTATCTTATGGGCAAAGTTTCAAGTTTCTTCCTCTCCTTTTCCAATCAAATATCATTTTTTTTTCTTTTGAATAAGTAAGTTTTCATAATCTTTTACAAGTATTTATCTAATATTTTTAATATATACAATATTCTTGGGTGAATTAATATTTGTGAAGAATTCTTCTTGTCACAATTCGTTTCCTGTCAAAACTTCTTTGGAAGAACTTATCATTGTTTCTTGTGAAAAAATTGTTTGAAAAGACAAACAAATTGTTTTTTTTTAGGTGGGGCAGGAGTGTGTTATAATCTTATTCTTGAAACAATTCTTTGGAAGAAGTTATCTTGATTTTGGATTATAACTTTTATTGATAGAGTGTTTAATTTCAATTTTTTGAAAAAGATAAATTATGCACATTCAGATATTGAAAACAAACAATCTTAATGACTCAGTATTCAGACCTAGAAACTACATTTTAATATTCAAATGTGCATTCAAATTATGACATCTTAATCTTAACGCACATCTTAACATTCAGATATGCATTCAGATTCAGACATCTTAATCTAAATGAAAACAAATAAAGCATTAATAACACTCACGAAGTGGTTAAATCTGTTTTATAAAAAAAAAAAAAAATTATCTGAGGTCCAACCGTTTACATTCAAACCTCAGTGCAAATATATGAGACCTACATCTAATATTACCTATAGTCTATTCTTCTGCATACATTTTACTCTATTTAGTTTTTGAATATTGAGACGATTCACCATATCGGAAACATCATAATAGGAACCAAGTATGCTTCATCAGTTACAGTTGTTAGCGATGCTTCATTCTTAGCAAAAAAACAAAAACAGCAAGCCAAATTGTTGAGGATCATGGTAAAATACAATAGAATGATTGCGGGTGCAATTCATAGTTCCTAAGCCTACAAACAATATTTATTTATACAACTTGTGCAACATTTTGGTGTAATATACCACAAATTACAATAAATTACAGTTGAAACTAAAATGACAAAAATGAATAAGCAAATCTTTAGGCTGAGGCGCAAATATCTCGCTCTCTTTAAGGAGATTCAAGCCCACTGTGGTATAATCTACACCGATCCAGCAATATCACTCTTGACTTGTCCCCTCCAGGATACAACAGCCCAACAACGTCGTACAACTCAAACAACTCCGGATTAGTCGAAGAGTCCAAAGCTCCACAAAAGAACACCTTCCTTCAACATATAAATACTCTCTTTTGTATAGTGAATATAGTTGAAGACTTAGAATATTTTTTCTTTGTCTCAACTCTATCTTTCACTACACTAACTCAATATAAACACAATATAAACTTCTCATCTTTTTCACTCTATATTTTCTTGTATATCTCTTGTTGTATATAATACAAAGGAAGACCATCACTATTTATAGGGGAGGAAATCCTCCTTGTAATGAATAGGAAGATAATGGGGTAGTTAATAGGATAAGTGAATGGCTTATAGGTTACAAGATTTACAAGAGTTACAAGAGTTACAAAACATAAAGATAATATAATAGGTGAAATGAAGAGTTGGTGGTTCCATAAGTTACTAACAACTAATGATCACTTTCTTCCATAATTGATGAGAGTAAAGGGGGCATATAATGCTACCAATGGACAAACCAAATGCTGCATAATAACATCACTTCAATGTGAGTAAATTGGCATAAAATGCCACTAATGTCAAAGGTAAAGGCAGCAAATGAGCCTCTTCAATATGAGCCACATCAATATAATATTTACAATATTAAAATGCTCAATATATGCTCATATATCCCAACACAACAAATGGGTCAAAAAGAAGGGGTTTGATTTAGAATTCATAAATCTTCAGCTGGCGGAATCTCACTCAAGTCCAGTCCATCCTCGGGTAGTTCAGAGGTCAGTGGACCTAAAATCCCGTCAGAGTTGAGTGTCAATCCACTCTGAGAAGTTACAAAAGAAAGGAGTTCCAGAAGTCAATACTCTCAATCACAAGCAAGTATTTCAAGACAAAGAATATGAAGATAAATTTAACTTTCATTTGAAGCACATCAGAATAGAAGTTAATCTATATGATACTTTGTGTTTAGAAATGTTCTATAACAAGAGTTCGTTTCTCTAGAATTATTTTTCAAGGATAGAGGTGATACTACTAAAAGTTGTAAGGAGAAAGTACCAACGAGATCAAGACACCATCTTCTTCCCCATATCCTATTCTTTCTACTTTCACAGCTTATATATATTCATGTAAACACAGAAAGAACTTAATTGGCAGAGTTCTATTTCTAACATAGCTTCAACAGTTGATGTAAAGTCACTTATGTCCTTTGCTATTGGAATTCCAATACTTTGTGCGTTATAAAAACTACTGTATTGGATTTCACTAAGCAAATAATAATCCAGGAAAAAGAACACACGTCCAAAGAAGAGGCTGTAGTAACCGTAATATAGATTTGGTGTAGCCAAACTGTGTCCTGTTCTATTCCCACCCATTTTACCCCACTTAAAGTGGTGATGATAGTTAAATTGCCTGGTCTGCCCTAAAAGTGTCCTGTTGTGACGTCTCCATGATATACAAATTATTGACATGCTTCATGTAAGATTAAAGGGAGAAGAAGCTTTCAAATAATAATATTTTTCAATTTTGTAATGCCTAAAGATGAAGCAATTATCACATTAGTAATTAAAATACCTCAGGCTGGAACCTCAGCATATCTGCACGGGCCATGGCTTCAGCTTGGGCAATTCTCTGCCTGAATGTCTGGGCCATCTCTTCAGCCTATTAAAATCAAATTGCAAGTTTTAATTCACAACTAAAAGATTAACTTTACTTTATGGAATATTGCAACTAACTTTATTTGGAAAGACCATCCCATAAAATCCTGTATTTTGACAAAAAAACAAAAGGAGAAGAAAATGGATGGAGCAAGAAGACAGTATTAAATTGACCCTGTAATTTTGACGAAAAGGAAAGCCCTATACTTCCTAAAGCAGTTTCAGAACATGTCTGGAATTTTGACGAAAATACAAACTGAATCATTTTGATAGAGTGGAATGAGATGATTTAAGTATTGGCATTTCGAAAGAAAAAATTATTTCCACTAAGAAAGATTAATTGAAACAGAAAAAGAGACAAGAGACAAAGAAATACTGAAGAATATCCAGCAGCATAACCATAGTAGAAAAAAAAACTATTTTGGCATCATGAGAACTGAACTCAAGAAAACATTGGCATAATGTACAACTATGAATTCGTGATGTAGTTATAAATACAGACTAAAAAATAACACTTGGAAATACTTACCCTCTCAAAGACAAGCTTTGGATTGCGAATCATGTCACCAGGTGTAGGCTCTAGCTTCTTTGTAGAAAGGCTCACTCGACCTCTCTCACGGTCATGGCTCAATATCATGACCTGTAACGAGATTGAGTAGATAATTGCAGATTTTCATCAAATGTGGAAAGATTTTTCATAGCTTAAGAGATTTCTAATACACACCTTGAGTGTGTCACCAGGCTGGAGGACTGTTGCAATATCTGAGACACGATCATGACTAATCTGGCTCACATGAAGAAGGCCATTGATCCCACCAATGTCAATGAAGGCACCATATGGTTTCAAGCTCTGAACAGTTCCAAGAACAACTGAGCCTATTCCCAATTGTGCCTGACTATCAGCCATTGCCTTACGATTGCTGAGAACAAGTCTGGATTGCTCTTCATCAACCTCAACAAACTTCAGAGGAAGCTCCTTTTCCAAAAGCTCCTCCGCAGTTGATTTCTGAAACATCAAAAAATTGTTTTTTAGATATGGCACACTGAAAGAGAGATCTTGAGATGAGTTTCAAATAATCACATTAAATTTTTGTTGGAAACACAGAAAGGCAAAGCCCCAACCCACCAAATTATAAAACATAGTTTGATTTTGATCAAGAAATAAATTCATAGGTAAAAAAGCTGAGTTAATAATGGATAGCAAAATACAGCCTATGGTGTATACAACTAGACTCTATTGTGTCTCATTTTAAAACATAGTTTGATTTTGAATCTAGAAATAAATTCATAGGTGAAAAAGCTGAGTTGATAATGGATAGCAAAATTCAGCCTATGGTGTATACAACTATACTCTATTGTGTCTCATTTTAAAAAATAATCTTCACATCCTCAAGGGTCGGTGGCTCAAGGTTCAAAACTCGGTGAATGATGGATTTGCTCCTCTACCCTTCTCTACTTAAAAACTAGAGTTTTGCTGGGGTTTGCACTTAGAAGGCCTAATTTTATTGCCTTTTGACTAACAAATCACCAAGATATCCCTCAGATTAGTACTATCGCAGACCTTTTTGAATTTTTCATGGTTCTCCTTGTAGGAATAATTTATTTAGGCGCTAAGGCATAGATACAATATCCCCTGTTTGCCACCTTCTTTTTCATTTTTAACATGTTTCTCCTAGGCCTCATAATGCCACTTCAGGTGATCTTTTAATTTAGAATTCAGATACTTGTTATACCTAATTCTTTTATTATCATATATTTGTTACTACAATTAATTGTTTGTTGGACCCAGTTTACATTTCTTTAACTTCAATTCATTGATCCAACATTCTTTAGGGCACATCTCATATCATTGCAGAAAAGAAATATCTCTTTCTGCCACACGAAAGCTGTCTCACTTTTAACCAACAAGCCAAATACCAAAAACATTTGTACTTTAACTGTTGTAAAGGGATAGAGGAATCATGTAGAATATTCCGGAGGTTTGTACAATTTTTACAAAATGAGCCACTCTTGATTGAGTTTGAATCAGCGTAACAAGTAGTTTTCTTTCCTATCATTTCTCCTTTACAGTATGAATATGTTTGGTCAAGATGACAGAAGATGTACAAGTTAATATTAACGTCTTCACAGAATAAGTTATACTTATGTGATGAATATACAACTAACCGTTGATATCTGGGAGAATGGAACGAAACCACGAAGGCCCTCCACCAGAGCGACCACTCCACCTTTATTTGCACCAACCACCTGCAAAACCATCCACAGAAATAGAAGTGAATGTCCTGCTAGCAATGTGCTATTCAAAGATGAGAAAAAGGGTATGGATAATAAATAAATAAGATCCAAATCATGACATCAAGAGTTGTACCATCAAACACATACCTTGCCTTTGATGACAACGTCTTCAGCTTGTAGCTGCCTGCATCTCTCCCAAGCAAGGTCATACTGAATTGACCGCAAACTCAAAACCAAACTATCATCAGCTTCATTTTCACCAACTACCACAAACTCCTCACGCAAGCCAGGAAATATTCCGGCTTCCTCTACATGTCTGATGGTGTGAAGTGAAGCTTCTCGTAAAGGCAAGTACGCAGATGATTTTGCAGTGATGTCAACTAGAGCTCCATTTGCATCTACAGAAAAAACCGTTCCTTTGACCTAAACAACAAAATGTGCAAAAAATCAAACTTTTGGTTCCTAATTGACAATCAGAATAGTAACTTAACACTTGCCATCTTTAACTAACCAAGCTAAGCTCAAAAATCCAATGATAAACAGTTACAGTCACGTCTACAAAATCACAGATTCCAATTTCATACTTCAATCAATCAATTCCAACGAAGGGCATATAGTAAAAACATTTATGTTTAGCATTTTAAAATTTGAGAAAAAAAGAGCACTCAATTAACAGCAATTGTAGTTCAGCTAAAAAAAATAAAGAAAGAAGGAAATTTGATATGGCAGAGCTAACCTTGGTACCAACTTCGGAGTCAAAATCATATTTTTCAAGGGCAGAATGAAAATCATCAACAGTAAAGGCTACACCTTCCATAGGTGTAGTGCGGCATCTCTCATAGGCATCCTCAAATATCTCCTTAAGTTTTAATCTTTCTCTTGTTTGTGCATTTGCGACCACTGCTGCAGCTTGTACTACAATTCTTGGCTTCTGCTTACTCTGATGATGATAGTTAGTGGGATTAACAAGCCTTGTTGTGGAAATTGGTGGGCATTTCAACCCAACGAATTGCTGTGTCAGACAAGCCATTTTTCGCTGTAACGGGTGCTCTCACTAGATGAATACTTCGTTACAGACCATGGCTTCATTGGGCAGTAGATAAGATAAAGGAAGAGAAACAAAAACAAAGGTCCCACTTACTTCTTTTTGCTGGGCTTCGCAACACTTGGGCTTCTTAATATGTAGAAATAAGCCTGGAATGCCTCTTTTGGGGAGATTTGTATAGGAGTAGGTAAGGTTTAAAAAAAAAATTAAAAAAAACCGTAACTACATAACTTAAGATAACATAATATCTAAAAATCTCTACCACTTGAATTAATTACAAAAATTCCCTTTTTCCTTCTATCTCTCTAAACATCCGGATACATCACTTCACCTCTATCAATACATTACAACTCTATTTGTGTACAATGTATCTGGTACAAATGTTATTGTTGATACATAACCACAATTGTTTCAAACTTAAATCGGTATGAATCTGATTTATAGTTATGTATCTCATACATAACTTACATATCTAATACATAACTTATGTATCGTTTATTATATATCGGGCGAAGAAGCAATATATCTGTGAGTTTTGAAAAATTCGAGACTATTGTACTTTGGAAACTTTCGGATAGGATGTAATTAGCGCCCAAATTGTTGGGGATTCTATACTTTATATTATTATTTTTTTGGTCAAAAGGGTTCTTTTATATATATATATATATATATATATATATATATTCGTTATCTTGAACTCTCCCCCATTTGTAATCCCTTCATTGGACATTGCACCGGCCACTCTATTCTCCTATCTAAACACATGAGGTCACCCTTGGATCTTTAAGTATCTGCACTCAACAATCAGATTATTATAAAGCAAGTGGTTATGTGCGATCATATGTATAATATCAGTCGATTCAGTATTGATCTCAAAGGGAGTTAACTTATGTTCTACTGCAATGAGAAGGTCTCTTCGCAATGCTTGGAGCTTTGCTCTTATGGGATTGGTGAGAGGGGTGTGCTCCATGAATCCGTATACCCAAAGCCCTATGTGGGTTTTGAAAAGACCGCCTAGGCCACCTTGCCTTGGGATTCTTTTAACATCACCATTTATGTTAAGTTTTTAGTTTGCCTTTATCAGTGGTTGCACTTAATATGTGTAACACTTCGGAAATTGGAAAATTCAGTTCTTGCACTGGTGCAGTGACTACCAGTACTATCTGCGGACCGTAGAAGGTTCTACGGGCCGTAGCAAGGAAGTCGTAGACTATGAGTTGAGTTTTTGAAATTTTAAGGTCTCAGTAAGTGAACCTACGACTTGACAGGATGAGCCGTAGGAAGATTGACGGGTCGTAGGACTGACTCATAAAGTTGATTCAAAGATGTGATTTAAGACCTTAGGTGTACATATTGGTTTGACGGGTCCTAGTTGATTTCACGGGCCGTAGGAAGCACCCGTAGAAGGGATCTAGACTTAGTTAGATTTTAGACTTGAATTGGGGTTCTACGAAATAGGTCTACGGATGGTAGATTGAACAACAGACCGTAGAAAGGTCTCATGGGAAGTTGAGCAAATTTTGGGCTTCTGAAGTTGATTCTATGGTTGGCCAGTACAAGCCGTGGAAAATTCTACGGGCCGTAGGTCCAACCCATAGGTCACTCTGACAGTTACTTCTTTAGGGTAATTGGGTTTGTTTCTATGCATTTGATACCTATACAATGTCGTTTTGACCTAACTTGAAGACCTATAACTACCTTTCAACTCCTAAATCTACTCAAACTCTCCCATTCTCTTAAATCCCCAAATCCCATCCACATTCATCCTCTCCAAATTTTCTCAAGCTCAAGGAAGAACACCTAGGGTTTCAAGCCTCAAGTCTCCTTTCTCTCCATTGCTTTTGGGCTTTGTTTATCAAGATATATGGGAGTTCACCACTGGATTTCATTTATCCACTGCGTCCTAAAAGATTTCCAAGTTTTCAAATTCAATTTCACCTAAATGGCTTAGGGTTTAATGTGATCTCCATGGGTCTTACTTGATGTTGATGTAATTGTTCAATTTCCATATTCCTATGCATGGTTTGATTAAATTGCATGATTTCCACTTGATTTCTATAAGACTGATGTATTATTCATGATTTTGACTATGATTTAAAGAAGAAAGCCCATGAAGTTATGAATATGAATTATGAAAGTTCTGTATCTTTTTTTGAGAAAGATGTTCATGATCTAAGGTTGCTTTTAAGATAAGCATCATCGAATTGTGAAAGATTTTCTCACATACTTACGAAATCATGATTCGTGAAAGGATTTCTCACATATGCCCGAATCATGGTTTAAAGGAGCTACTCTATGATGACTTAATTTTGGATTGGTAGTTTAAATGGTACCTTTCGAAGTATGATAATATGATTATGACTAATTCCATTGGGATTTAACTTAGAACCGAGAGGACATTGAGATGGAGGCCTTCCCGTTAGTACATGTCAGGTCTCTAGAAGCAATCTCCTTGTCCCTAACTACGTTCCCCCATAGGATTTATCTTAGAAAGACATACCTAATAGATCTACCTAAGCTAGAAGTTTATGGTCCTTACCTTGGTAAGTAGGACATCTCTTTTCGGTGTGGGAGCAAGACACTGAATTCCACGTTATAGCTCACGTGGTCTATGTCGGTTAATGGTAAACATACCACAAATAAATCAAGTTACTTCAAAGGTTTTATGAAGCTTTCTTCTTGTTTTAAAGATGCATTGACCATGTTTATTGCTTATCACTCTTTAAAAGTTTTTACTATGATTTAGCTTGGTCATGCATATCATTTTCTAACGTTCTCATATGCTCATGTTTCATGTTTTTATGCATATCCCCATACTTAGTACATTCCATATACTAATGAATACGTGTGCCTATATTGTTTAATAATGTAGGGTCGGGCACTTCTCCTCCTCCCGCTCGTGGCTAGTTGCTTGATCGTTCATTAAAGACTTGGTGAGTCCTCATGTTCCAAGGATCGTGTCACCTTTACTATGCTTTCTTATGTCTTTAGTTTTTGGATTATTGTATGTGGTGTATTGTCTACGTCCCAATCACTCTTTTGATGTATTAGATTGGTTTGTCAAGACTATGATTAAACTTTCGCTTTTGTGTCAAACTCTTTTATGATATGAGACTTTCTACTTAAATTTTATGTTTGTCTATTATTTTGTGTTTTATGTATGTCAAGAGGCTTGTGTAGGGCCTCTCGGGATCCTATACGCCATGTAACGTCAAGGTTGTACTATAGGTCGTGACAAACTTGGTAATTAGAGCACAAGGTTTTAGAAAAGGTCCTAGGATGTCTGATAAGCCGCGTCGAGTAGAGTCTTGTTCATAAGTGTGAAGCGCGCCACATTTATGAATAGGAGGCTACAAAGCGTTTAGGAAACTTCACTTCTTTCCTACTCTAAAGTCGTGGCACAGAAAGCCCTTCTCCTAACTCTTATCCGATGCCTTTTAGGATATGGCTCTCCGAAGAGCTTATGTGAAAAGAATGCAGGTGAGAATGTGGAGCCCAAGGTTCCTCAAGTTTCGATTGATCCTTTGGCCAAGCAAGTGACTCATGTCGAGTTCCGAGCCGCTTTCTGATAACACTTAAACTACTTTCTAAAACAAATTCAAAGATTAAGCGATTGTAGTCAATAAAAATATCAACTAAGAGTCGGGGTCGAATCCCATAGAAAATGATACAAGGCAAGGAAATCTACCAAGAAATTTGGAATGTAAATCAATTCATTTGTAGCAATAAGAACAATTGGGTGGATGATTCCACCAAATTTACGAAAAGGGTTTTGTTGTCAATAGTCACAATTAAACTAAGATTTCAGAAATTCAAATAAGTAACAAATTACATAGGGGTAATTGTGTTTCTCTATAGTGATGAACATTCATGGATAGGCTGGGTCATCTTCAATGACACTAATCTTTTTTTGATCTCATAGCATCAGTTCATAGAATCTCATTTCGGTCCCATCTATGTGCATAACTAAACAACCCAATACCTTACACTATTCTCTCTTTCGATGCAGAAATAGGGCAAATAAATCCAACCCATAATCTCTATTTTCAAGCAAATTACAGATATCAAACCTAAATTGCAAGTATCAAATTAATTACCCACTCCAATCAATCTCTTTCAAGCATCAATCGGAGATCGGAAGTAGGAATTAAGTTTGCAACCTTAACCCATAAGTTAAACCCATGCTAAGTAGCCCAAATCCATGTATGAACAACAATAAATCAGAGCATAACACAATACCCACTACATAAAATCAACACCCAATTCCATAATTGCATCCCTAGACTTTAGGTTTTAGACACCCATCACAAAGTGCAAAGAAATTATACCTTGCATGAAAGCAGTCATGGGCAACATGAAATTGAGCAATTACAAGCAATACCCACTTTGATTTCAACTTCAATTTGTCAATTTCAAGAGTAAAGTTGAAAAACCCAAAACTAAAAGTGTTCTTCCCAAATTAAAAATGTTTCTCTCTCTAAAAGATTCAAAACTCGCTCACAATTTTTGGACCCTTCTCTCCTTTGGGCTATTTATAATTTTCCAAAATTTGGCCCAAAACCCAAGGCATGTCTCGTTCGGTGACACTAGTCAGGCTTGTCGAGCACATTCGGTGAATCGCCAATTGCTCCTTAGCTTGCCTTTGTCTTGCTTTAGGCTTCAGATGTTTGAACCTTAGTCGGCAAGCTCGTTTGAGTCTACCTTTCAAATTCGGTGGAATATCGTGTATCACCTTTGTTCACTTTTAATTTTTCTCCAATTACTGTCACCTTCGGCAATGGTCAGCAAGTTTGCCTTTTGCATTTGGCGTGTCACCATTCCTCTTTAAGTTCTCCAACCTACCTCTATTAATTCAGGTGTTGAGCAATGTCGATTTACGCGAGGTCATGCCACTTGGGCGATCTGCCCTTCGTGTTAGGTGATCAACAATGTGGAGTTTACACTTCTTTTCATGTTTTTGGCCCTTCGTTACAAACATTCATCCTTGCCTTGTCCCTTAGCCTTCATAGCTGCAAATCACAAAAATATCATTAGAAAAGAACATAATTAGGCATTGAGGACACTAATTGTTGAACTAAATAGGCCTCAAATGAGTGTAAATCTACCACTCATCAACACCTCAAACTTAAACTTTTGCTTGTCCTCAAGTAAATCAAGAACACAATTTGTTCAACATGTGTGTCTAGAATAGTTCTCAATGAGAGCTAACATGCAAGTTCCATTACAAGACCACTCTCAATAACATGCTACACGAAATCATGATCATAAAGCTTCAAATGATGACTAGCCGGTATCAAACCAATCTCAAACTCACTATAGATTCTTTTCTAATGCAAGACCATGTTTCAATAAATGCATTCAAGTGCCCTCACATCAAGAACGATTCCATTCTCTCACAAAGCAAGTCAATAAAGAAGTAACAAATCAATACAACTCTCACTCTTCCAAAAGAGAAGTACATGCAAGGTTCATCCCATAGGTTTGCCCATATTTTCCAATCATTACACAACCTAGTTCATGCAAGATATCAAGGGTCTTTTAGGTTTGTAACGGGGCTGAGGGTTAAGGTATGGTAAATTTGGTTCAGTAACTTCACCTTTTTAAATTATTGTTGCAATCATCTTCACCTCTTCCCAAGTTCTTTTCATTCTTTTTCATTTGAGAACTCAAACTTTGACTTGTCAATCATTTTATTGGAAACCCCTTTTTATTTCACCAAACTCTCTTTTTCATTTCAATTTTTCAAATGTTGTTCATCACAATCTTTTTTTATTATAAGGAAGGGTTCCTTTTTTATATAACACACTTCAAAGTTGAGTTTCATCTCATCTTTCTATTTTTTCACTTGGCTTTCCTTCCCCCTTCCTTATTCAAACAAACCAATGCTTCAAAAAAGATTTTGGGTGAGAAGTTAGGGGCAATTTGGTTCAAGAGGTTTCAATATGGTTGTCAACAAATGGTTTAGGCTTAAATGGTGCCAAAATGGATGCACACCCTCACAAGGTAGTCACAAGAGGATAAGGAAATTTGGGTTCCCTCTCAAAATTTATGTCCAAGATCATTCCTTATACTTACCAAGGCTAGACAATTTGAACTAATAAGGCAAATTCTAGGATTCCACAAGCATGCTTCCAAGTAAAACCTCACCACACATGGCACTTCAAACATAATCATTTAGCATACCCCAAAAAGATCAAAAAAGCTTACGCGCAATGTTCATTGCAAGGCTCACATTAAAATGTAGCTAGTCAACATAAGATTAAAAACGATTGCTCAAAAGTGCAACCACATCGATTCCTTCCTTGCAACACAAACACAAGACACCATGCTCATCATGAGTACACTTCAAGACATCGATATTGAACACAATCGATCCTCAAATTTTTATCAATAAAAACTCAAGCATTTCACGATTTCCAAAACGCAAGGAGTTTGAGAGAAAGAGAAAGAGACAAAATGAGATAAGCCAATCAAAACAGTATAATAGAAACAAAACAAAATACTACAATCATCCAAAAACTGAAAGTAACAAAATATAATAAAAAAGGAGAATACCGGCACAGGTGCCCTCACCCCACCAAAATAGTAAAAACATTGTCATCAATGCGAAATAAGTAAAAGAGTATGGGAGGAGAGGTAAAAAGTCCCCCTAACAAGCTATGCCTATAGAGTGCTCTCATAAGGAGTATCAAAAGGAGTGGTATCATCCTAGGCATCAGTGCCCGACAATATGATCACTGGAGGTAGCAGTGTAGGCTCAACTGAGGCATCAGTGCCTGGCACATCACTAGGAGGAATGTTGGAGTCTGAAAGGACTCCACTGGTGCCAACTGTGAAGGTATCCTCAAGAGATCTCTCCAATGTCGTGTGGACCATCATCTCCACAATGTCCTGCAACTCAGTCAGTGTCAATGCAACCTTATGCTTGGCCTCCTCTCTCATCAGCTCCTCCTCATCAGTCTCCTATGCCAAATCATCATCGGCCCTATCATCCTCTCTCGCATCACCTGCATCAATAATCTCTACCTCACCCTCACTTGGCTAAACAACCACACTCTGAGGAAGCTCAACACTAGGCATGATCGAGGGCACAAACATAGGCGCATCAAGTAGGGGAACCTCGCCCCATAACAGAGATATATCTGTAGACCTCAGCTGGTCTACATTAGCCCTAAGGGTATCTATCTGACCCTTCATCGAAGATAGCACAGTCGAACTACCCTCAGCCTTCTCTCGGGCCTCTAACCTAGTGGTGAGGCTATCCAACCTCACACTATGTGACTCAATCAGGCCTCACACTGAGTCAATCTAACCCTCAATGGAGCTAAAGCAACCTCAATAGCCATATCAATCATCTTGGGCATGTCCGTCTCAACCCTCGTAGCCTCACATTCGCAGACTGGGAAAGATTACCAATTTGATAAATCATGGTCTGGGCTCAAGGGGGGATGGGAGATAGGTGCGGGGGTAGGTGCAGCAGTAGTAGTGGAAGTAGAGGGTATAGAGGAAGGCTGGGGTATACCTGATTGCTCCACAGAAAAAGCGGATGGAGTGGCATCAGCAGCAAGTGTGGCAGGATCAACCACAGGCATAGTGCCTGGTGGTAGCGGCTTCCTCCGAGCCGCATCGTCCCATAGATAATCAGTCTTAATCCTCTGGATGTCATTGGAGGAGACTGGGGTGATTCTAACATCATTCTTCCCCCAAAAGGGAACTCCAGCATCTTTACACAGCTATGTGATCAAGATCGAGAATGGAAGAGGCGTCTGCTCCTGCCTAGCACTCAACAGCATCCCCTCAACAATAAGCCTACCAGCGCTAATCTTTGTCGTATCCATGATGCTCCCAACTAGTACGACTTTTGGATGTCGAAGGATGGACTCATTTTAGGATGACATAATGTTGCTTCTGATGAACCCAAACCAGTATATGAAGGCTACATTCATGTCTTTTTTCTCAATCTTCGCTCCCTCAACCATCCATGGTGGGGAGATGTCCGAAATGATAGGGGCCAACTAACCCTTCAGGTTATCTAAGCTTTTATTCAATATGAGTCTGAGATAATCATTACTTGTACCCTTTGTACCCAATACTTCATTAATTTTTCCAGTATGGTATTGTACCATCTTGCCACGGACCTTGACTTCTTTAAGGGCTTCCACACTGGGCCCTTTCTTTTCTTTGGCAGTGCCTCTATGTAGGATACATAGAACTCCCGTACCCATGCTGGAACTTAGGGAGGTCGAGGTCTTGTGAGCCTCTCAAACCCATGAAATTTGATCATGTCCCAGATGGCCAGGTATGCACTAACCACTCTATCTGTGGAGAGTATTCTCTCCTCATATATTGTTCATTCTCCTACAACCTTTAGCCTATTTAGGGCTCTTGGAGCTATGATTGGGACAACTCGATAAATGGGTGCCTCATCCTGGGAAGGCTGCACCTATTGACACCAAAATTTGGTCTGATATTTTTTAAAGTTAATATTATTAATATTTTATTCATTAAATAGTTCAAAATACATGTTTTGCAATTTTAATGCAATTTTTTTGATAATTATCCTTATTTTGAAAATGATAGGATTTTTATCGATTAATTTTATTTTGGGTCACAACCGGTTGAGTATGTTCAAATATATTTTCAGTTTGATTAAATCATTATTTTTGTTAAAAATTACATTTTTTACATACTATTGGTTATATTCGTTACATTTTTTTAATATTCATTTTTTATTGGTTACATTTATTAATATTCATTTTGATATTTTGCACAGTCTAGAAATTCATTCAAATATGGATAAGATTTCATACACAGATATTTTATTAATTAGTAGTTTTGGCCCACGGTTTTAAGATAATGGTATTGTACTATTGGTGATTTTCAATTTTCTATTTAAACAATAGCTTGGTTATTAAGTTAGTGGTGGTGGATAAGATTTTATGGGTAATTTTCAGATTTTTAGTGTTTAAGAAATTCTTTTAGTGTTCATAATTTTTCGGTGACAAGTTCACCGGAATTCCGCCGGAATCCGGCGAGTCCACCACTAAAACCCCATCTCTTTTCCTAATTTTTCGGCACAACCCGACCTACCAGTCGACTACACCAGTCCTCTCTCCACCTTCAAACCCCATAGTTCTTGTTCACTGCTATTCTCAAATCAGAACCTCCACACACCCATTTTATTCCCTTTCTTCATCACTGTTTTTGTACTCCGATGAAACCCCATTACAAAAAGCCACCACAAACCACCAGATCCCTTTCCCTTCGCCATCTCCGGCGAGCTTGCGAGTTCCAAGCTCGAATAACCTAACAAACAACCTCCAGCACTGCTCAAACAAATCCCGATCAAACACATCCCAAACCCCCTTTCATTTGATTTCTACTGTTAGCTCAACTCAGCTCCGGCGAGGAGCTTTAAGCTCCAATGAACCGGAGTAATTCGACCGCAACCAGTTCCTTCCCCTCCCCTTTTACGATTTTATTTATTATGTAGGTTTCTAGATCCAACCAGATCTGCATTTTTGGGAGAAATTTGATGACCAGATGAGCTTCAAGCTCTAGCTCGAACCAGCAACGCAGCAATGCCGACTCCGGCAAACGGTTAACCCACCTCCGGCGAAGAACTTCGCTATTGAAACGACCCCAAAAATGCCCGAAAATGTGCTTCGGAAACACCTATAATTGTAATTTCCATATATCTCAAAATCCGTGCATGATTTCGGAAATTCGACTTCATATTCTTATTTGTGGGGTCAAATTGAGTGGGAAATGGGTCTAACCCGAATTTTAGAGCAACCGTATCAAAATTCAAAAATCGCAAAAATTGCGATTTGGAGGGTCAACTTTAAAGGGGCATATCTCTTAGCACACAAGGAACTGGAAGGGCTGCAAACTATTAAATTAAAGCTCTTTGAGTTAGCTTTCCAACGCACTTGGTTTCACCTCATTCCGAGTTAGGATGAGGGAGTTATGACCATTTTCGTAAAACCTGTCTGTGCAGATTTGCAATTTCCAGTGAGCTTTTTTTTTTAGGCGGGTTGGAGACGTTTTTTTTTTATAAAAAGGGGATATGTCCCATACTTAGTCATTTTTCTTAACTCCAAAAACACTCTCTAAGCCCTCTCCAAAAATTCCACCAAGATCTTCAACCAAATTCAAACATCTCAAGCTCTAATTCCGGATTCAAGACTCAATCTCAAGCTTCGATTCTCCATTCCAATCTTCATCAAGGATTCTCCAAAGTTGAGGTATGTGGGTTTGATTGTGGAAACCTTCCTTTCCACAAGTCCAACCATTTATCCTCTATTTCTACTTCAAGTTTATGGGTCCTTATGATTATTTATGAACTCTTGAATTATGGAATTACTACTACACACCCTATTATGGTCCATTTTGCATATTATCATGAAATGGAATTATTATGTGATGTTTATGGTTTACATGCTTCCATGATCAAATTATGAAGGTTGATATATATATGTATGTTGTTGGTGGGCTGATTTATATGGATTTTGGAATTGGTTGGACTTAGTATTCTTGAAATACATGATTTCATTTACATGAACAATTGCCCACCTTGTGTTTGATAAAATGCCCATTTATAGAATTCTTAGGAAAGGGAAGGTCCAAGGTACGTCCTATGAGTCGGATGGTTATGTAATTACTGAAATGATGATGAAATGGACACATGTATATGATTTTCTCTAAATAAGTGTTGTGAGTCGACCAAGCCTAGTACGGGGGGTAGTAGGCCCGTATAACCGTATCGAGGGGTTGGTACCTTGGTTGCCTAGTACGGGGGGTAGTAGGCCCGTATAACCGTATCGAGGGGTTGGTACCTTGGTTGCCTAGTACGGGGGGTAGTAGGCCCGTATAACCATATCGAGGGGTTTGTACCTTGGTCCCTAGCTCGGGGGGTGGTAGGCCCGTGTAACCATATTGAGGGGTTTGTACCTCTTTCGCCTCTCCAAGGGGGTGGTAGGCCTTGGAAATACTATATTGATGGTCACTCGCCACACATGTACTACGTCCCACTAAATATGATTTTTATGTAAGCATCATTATACATATCATTTCATTAATATGCTATCTATTGGGTATGATTACGCATTTTTCCTATGATGTCCATCTAATGTAGCATTGCATTGCATCCCATATACTTAGTACATTCAAATGTACTAACGCATACTCTATGCCTACATGATGTAACCATGTAGGGACCGGAGCACCGCTTGACCATCCTCCTCCGCGTGGCTAGTACGATTTTCTATAGTGGTTATTGGTGAGTCCTCCATTTCGGGGACGTTGCTCATGATCTTTTGCTATGTATAAAACTTTTCCTTTCTAGTTATGTTTTGACTATGAGGGTGAGCCCGGTAGTTTGTCTTGGCCCCCGCTAAGTACTCATGTTTAGAGGTGGTGTTGGACAAGTTGTGTATTATGCTTGAGCTTGACTCATCTATGGTATTTATGTATCATTTCTTTTTTTTTTCTTGCTCCCTTAGTCCCGATTTCCCCCTTGATTATGCTTATCGCTTATGGTCATTTAATTGCTTCCGCGACCAAGGATGTGTAATGATACGCTATGAGGCTTGTTTGGGGTTCCTTCGGGTTCCCCATTCGCCGGTCACATCTAGGCCCTAGGCTTGGGTCGTGACAGCTATCCAGTGACTAGGTTCTATGTTTCCTTTTTATGAGTTTAATGTAGTTTTAAAAGTTAATTTAATGTATGTGTCTGTTGCCATTTTGCATTCTTTTTGTGTGTGTTATATTTTCCTATTAAGTTGACTTAAGTATCATATTCTCTTGTTAAGTTGATTTAAGTTTTTGATTGCGTCATGGTATTTTATGTTAATTTCTTCTTCTTGACTGTATCTTATGTTGATTTGTTTTAGTTGCAATTCTATCATCTTATTTTGGTTTGCTTTATTTACTATTCTATCTTGTTTATATATATAGATTTTTTTATTTTATTAGAATAAATTACATGTATTTTTCTAGAAATTTCAACCAGTTTTGTTGCTTGTTCTTATTATTTGGTTATTTTTATTGTTTTGTTATGTCGATTATTTATTTTTTTATAGATGTAGCATATTAGTAATTTATATTGTTTTGTTAAGTTTTATATGATCTTGTGTTGAAAAATTGTTAAAATTGACCAATGAAAAAATCTCTCCATCGGTTTTAGAGGTTTCCCCATTGTAAAAGACGGAGATTTAGTTTAAGTTTATATACCTTGAATGTTAAAAATGGGCGATGAAGAAATTACCATCGATTTCCAAGGCCTCTCATGTTCATAAGACGGATTTTTATTTTTAAGTTATTATTTGATTTATTCATTTTTTTATTCATATTTATTTGTTACTAACACTTTTACCAAGTGTATTTACAGGTATCCGGAGTTGCTTTCCAAGGAAGCTATTCGAATGGAGTTTGAATTATATTTTTTATTTCATTATTGTATATATTATTGACGTTAGGCAAACTTAGGCCGTTTCTTATATTATTGTTTTACTTTATTATTTATTTATATTTCATGTTTATTATACTTGTATATTATATTTTATCTCCTCAATTTGAAAAAAATGAATTTAGTGGAGACCCACATTTGTGGATTTTGAAGGATGCATGATACCTTCCCTTCTGAATAACTTGAACCCTAACCTAGAATCTATTGGTTTCGTAGACATTTTTTATTAATTAATTGATTTACTAGTGGAGTCGTCATTCTGTTTACATTCCTACTTTATTCAAATAAAGCAAAAAGTCGTGGTAACACAAAAAATAATTCAATTAAATTTGAAAAAAATGAATTTAGTGGAGACCCACATTTGTGGATTTTGAAGGATGCATGATACCTTCCCTTCTGAATAACTTGAACCCTAACCTAGAATCTATTGGTTTCGTAGACATTTTTTATTAATTAATTGATTTACTAGTGGAGTCATCATTCTGTTTACATTCCTACTTTATTCAAATAAGGCAAAAAGTCGTGGTAACACAAAAAATAATTCAATTAAATCAATTAAATTAAATTTTTAAAAATTTAAAGAATAAAAGAATTTTAAGAGAGACCACGTAATTTTAGGAAAACTAGGAAAACAATTAAATGATCTACGAAACTAATAGATTCTAGGTAAGGGTTCAAGTCATTTCGAAGGGAAGGTATTGGGAATCCTTCAAAATCCACAACTATGGGTCCCGATTGAATTCATTTTTTTCAAATTGAGGAGGAGATAAAAATAATATACAAGTATAATGAATATGAAATATAAACAAATAATAAAGTAAATCGGTAATATAAGAAACGGCCTAGTGTTTGCGTAACGTCAATATATACAAAATAATGAATATGATATTCGAACTCCATTCTAATAGCTTCCTTGGAAAGCAACTCCGAGTACCTGTAAAGACACTTTGTAAAAGTGTTAGTAATGAATAAATATGAATATAAATAAATGAATCAAATAATAACCTAAAAAAATAAAAACCCGTCTTATAAACATGGAAGGCCTTGGAAATAGACAGTAATTTCTTCATCGGCCCACATTTTAACATACAATATATATAAACTTAAACTAAATTTTCGTCTTTAATAATGGAGAGGCCTCTAAGACCGACGGAGAGATTTTTTTCATTGGCCAATTTAACTTGTAAACTTAAAATTGACAAAAAGATAGACAAACCAATATGAAGCAAACTAATTCTTAAAAGAGTATATGAAAGCGATCTAAGCAAATCAAGAATAACAATATACTAGACAAAATAGAGCAGCAACGGTGGCATAAGTCATCGACAAATTAAATAAAGAAATGCAAACTAAAAATCAAAAGGAAAGTGGCAAAATGAAGCAACAATAAATTAACTCAAATCAACTATGTAAATGACTAAAAAATTCAAAGAAAGTACACGAAATTATTTATAGCAAAGCAATATAAGAAAATGAATATAGTAACAGTAGAGTAACAAAATATAACCACAGTAAAAGGGATATATATATAACTCTGTAAACAGTCAGTATATAACTAAATCAACCTAGTGAATATGTATTAGATTCTAAAATCAAAAAATGAAAAAAGAAATACAGTAGCTTTAATGGAGTTCAAACCTCTGTTGGGATTGTCATCATTCAGGCCAGATCTGATCCTTTTTGGTGCAACAATAGCTTCGCCGGAGTTTGGTTTCTTGCCTTTCATCGGCGTTGACTGGCTAGTCTGAGGACGAAGGGGTCTGTTGGGTTCACTGGTTGTTGATGTGTTGCTGGCGAAGAGAAGAGAGAATAGGGGTCGTTGGATGTTGTTGTTACTGGTTGGTCTGGCCAAAAAATGGAGTTTTTGGGCGGCTGTTTTGGTGCTTTTTTTTCGTGAGCTCGAAGCTCGTTGGTAAGGATTTTATGGTGGTCTAGAGGTCGCTTTTGGTGGTGGAGGCATTTTGGGGTCATTTGTGCGCTATTCTGGTGACGTTTTGATCTGGTGGTTTCTTGGAGTTGTTTCCAGTGGCTTTTTGTTGCTGTTTCAGGTGGGTTAAGGGTGATTTTTGGGTGTTCGGAGTGGTTTGGGTGTTGATTTGGCCGGAAAATGAAAGGGAACAGAGGTGGGGTTATGGTTGCTGGAAAAAGAAAGGAAAATGGGGTTTGGGTGGTGGTTGGCTGGATTCCGATAAGCTTTCGCCGGAAGAAAATGAACACTAGAGAAATTTTTTTAAACCTCCAAAAAATATCTGAAAATTACATCCGTTATCTAAAATTTTATTCACCACCTAACTTAATGACCAAACTATTGCTTAAATAGAAAATCAAAAACCACCTATAGTATAATACCATTATATTAAAACCGTGGGCCAAAACCACCGATTAATAAAATATATGTGTATGCAATATTATCCAGTTAATAAAATATCTATATATGCAATCTTATCCAGTTAATAAAATATTTGTGTATGTAAATCTTATTTATATTTAAATGAATTTCTAGACTGTGCTAAAACACCACCAAAATGAATATTAATAAAAGTAACAAATAAAAATGAATATTAACAAATGTCACGAATAAAATCAATGGCATGTAAAAAATGCAATTCAACAGAAAATCGTAATTTAATTAAAGTGACACAATATTCACAGTATATTCAACTGATTGTGATAAAAATAATATAATAAAAATTAACTAAAATTCAAAATAAACTAATAAAAATCTTAATATTTTTTAAAAATAAGAATAATTATTGATAGATTTATTTAAAATTACAAAAAATGTATTTTTGAACTATTTAATAAACAAAATATAAAAGTATAAATTTTGAAAATGTTAGGCCAAAATTTGGTGTCAACAACTGTCTATTTCGTTGGATATGGTTGATGAAAGAAATCATGGATAAAGAAAATTGACAAATCCAATTTTGGCCGAACACATGATCTTCATATAAAGATGTGGTTTGAATGTGGTGAAAGTCGCTCCTCGACTTACTTTCAAAAGGTTTCACGTTGTGTTACGTCCTTGTTAACGTAATCCACACCTGTGGCTTAATTGAGAATGCATCCTCTTGGATGTTCTCGAGAAAACAAAGATAAAACTCATTAGTAGAGCATAAATTAAAGAAAAAAGGTAGCATCCCTTACGATACTTTCTTCCATCTTCTTTGTATGCTTTTGGTGGATACATTGTTGTCTTGGTGATTCGAAATTATTCTTGCTTCAAAATCCATGCATGCTGACAACCTTCGTCTGATTGTTGAAGCATGGTGTGAGTCTATTGAAAAGACAAACAATATTCATCGACAGGATATGAGTGTGGTGGCAAAATGATTGCCGGTCCATTTTATAGGATAAATGTGAATTCATTGATAGGATATTTTGTAAAATAAATGCATGTCCATCGGTACGACGCATGAGAATCCATAGGTAGGATATTTTGCACTATAACTGTTTGTCCATCGGTGGGATGAATGAGCACAATCCATTGATAGAATCTTTCTAGCAAAATAAATGCATGTCCCTCGGTAGGACACATGAGAATCCCTTGATAGGATATATGTATGTCCATCGGTAGGACATATGAGAATGATCCATCGGTAGAATATAAATGCATGTCCATTGGTAAGATGAATGAAGATGATCCATCGGTAGGATATGAATATATGTCCATCGGTAGGACGAATAAAGATGATCCATCAATAGGATATAAAAGCATGTCCATCGATAAGACGAATGAGGATAATCCATCGGTAGGATATAAATGCATATTCATAGGTAGGATGAATAAAGATGATCCATCGGTAGGATATTTGGGCAAAATAAATGCATGTATATCGGTAAGACATGTGAGAGTCCATCAATAGGATATATGTGAACACTACCACTTACGGTAATAAAATATGAATATCCTTCAACGCCAGTCTCCTCTGACTTCAACGTAGAATAGATAGGTGCACATCCTTCACCTCCGAATAGATGCGACTTAAAGAAAATATCTTTCAACGCTAGCCTCTTCCGACTTGAACGAGGAATAGATAGGGTACACATCATTCGCCTCCGAATTGATGCGACTTAAAAAATATCTTTAAATGCCAGCCTCCTCCGACTTGAACGTGGAATAGATAAGGTGCACATCCTTCACCTCCGAATAGATGCGACTTAAAAAAATATCTTTCAATGCCAGCCTCCTCCGACTTGAACGTGGAATAGATAGGGTGCACATCCTTCACCTCCGAATAGATGCGACTTAAAAAATATCTTTCGATGCCAGCCTCCTCCGACTTGAACTTGGAATAGATAGGGTGCACATCCTTTACCTCCGAATAGATGTGACTTAAAAAATATCTTCCAACGCCAATCTCCTCCGACTTGAACGTGGAATAGATAGGGTGCACATCCTTCACCTCCAAATAGATGCGACTTAAAAATATCTTTCAATGCCAGCCTCCTCCGACTTGAACGTGGAATAGATAGGGTGCTCATCCTTCACCTCTGAATAGATGCGAGTTGAAAAATATCTTCAATGTTAGCCTCCTCCGACTAATCATGCCATGGGTCTCTCAGCGAATGAAAATGCTATGGCCCTCTTGGCAAATGAAAAATGCAATGTCCCTCTTGACTAATGAAAAATGCAATGGCCCTCTTGGCTAATGAAAAATGCAATGGCCCTCTTGGCTAATGAAAAATGCAATGCCCCTCTCAGCTAATGAAAAATTCAATGGCCCTCTCGGCTAATGAAAAATGCAATGGCCCTCTCGGCTAAAGAAAAATTCAATGGCCCTCTCGGCTAATGAAAGATACAATGGCCCTCTCGGCTAAAGAAAAATGCAATGGCCCTCTCGATAAACAAAAAATGCAATAACCTTTTAGGCAAGTGAAAATGCAATAACCTTTTAGGCAAGTGAAAATGCAATGGCCCTCTCGGCAAACAAAAAAATGTAATAACCTTTTAGGCAAGTGAAAATGCAATGGCCCTTTTGGCAAATTAAAAATGCAATGATGGATGGCTCGATGATTGTCCACTGTAATGAGGTGGATGACTCGCGTGTCTTGAAAGTGTCATCATCTTGATGCTTTCACCTGTTCCTATACTAAAAAAGGAACGATTAATAGACACAATGTCGTCTTAGCTAGCGACTCAATCAAGAAACCTTGAGAAAAGATTCTTTAAAATAGAATATGTACAAAATGTCTGATCACTTTGACACATATTGTCACGACCCAAGCCTAGGGCCTAGATGTGACCGGCGAATGGGGAACCCGAAGGAACCCCAAACAAGCCTCATAGCGTATCATTACACATCCTTGGTCGCGGAAGCAATTAAATGACCATAAGCGATAAGCATAGTCAAGGGGAAATCGGGACTAAGGGAGCAAGAAAAAAAAAAGAAATGATACATAAATACCATAGATGAGTCAAGCTCAAGCATAAAACACAACTTGTCCAACACCACCTCTAAACATGAGTACTTAGCGGGGGCCAAGACAAACTACCGGGCTCACCCTCATAGTCAAAACATAACTAAAAAGGAAAAGTTTTATACATAGCAAAAGATCATGAGCAACGTCCCCGAAATGGAGGACTCACCAATAACCACTATAGAAAATCGTACTAGCCACGCGGAGGAGGATGGTCAAGCGGTGCTCCGGTCCCTACATGGTGACATCATGTAGGCATAGAGTATGCGTTAGTACATTTGAATGTACTAAGTATATGGATGCAATGCAAGGCTACATTAGATGGACATCATAGGAAAAATGCGTAATCATACCCAATAGATAGCATATTAATAAAATAGTATGTATAATGATGCTTACATAAAAATCATATTTAATGGGACGTAGTACATGTGTGGCGAGTGACCATCAATATAGTATTTCCAAGGCCTACCACCCCCTTGGAGAGGCGAAAGAGGTACAAACCCCTCAATATGGTTACACGGGCCTACCACCCCCCGTGCTAGGGACCAAGGTACAAACCCCTCGATATGGTTACACGGGCCTACCACCCCCCGTGCTAGGGACCAAGGTACAAACCCCTCGATATGGTTACACGGGCCTACCACCCCCGTGCTAGGGACCAAGGTACCAACCCCTCGATATGGTTACACGGGCCTACCACCCCCCGTGCTAGGGACCAAGGTACCAACCCCTCGATATGGTTATACGGGCCTACTACCCCCCGTACTAGGCAACCAAGGTACAAACCCCTCGATATGGTTATACGGGCCTACTACCCCGTACTAGGCATGGTCGACTCACAACACTTATTTAGAGAAAATCATATCTGTGTCCATTTCATCATCATTTCAGTAATTAGCATAACATCCGTCTCATAGGAACGTACCTGGACGTTCCCTTTCCTAAGAATTCTATAAATGGGCATTTTATCAAACACATGGTGGAGATTGTTCATCGTAATGAAATCATGTAATTTCAAAATACTAGATTCAACCAATTCCAAAATCCATATAAATAGCCCACCAACAACATACATATATATATCAACCTTCAATAATTTGATTTCATGGAAGCACTGTAAACCATAAACATCACATAAAAATTCCATTTCATGCTAATATGCAAAAGGACCATAATGGGTGTGTTAGTAGTAATTCCGTATTCAAGAATTCATAATTGATCATAGAGGACCGCATAAACTTGAAGTAGAAATAAGAGGATAATGGTTGCTTGTGGAAAGGAAGGTTTCCACCAATCAAACCCACATACCTCAACTTCTGGAGAATCCTTGAATGAAGATTGGAATGGAGAATCGAAGCTTGAGAAGTTGAGTCCTTGAATCCGGAATTAGAGCTTGAGATGTTTGAATTTGGTTGAAGATCTTGGTGGGATTTTTGGAGAGGGCTTAGAGAGTGTTTTTGGAGTTTAGAAAATGACTAAATATGGGACATATCCCCTTTTTATAAAAAATGACTCCAACCCGCCTAGAAAATTCGCTCACTGGAATTGGAAATTCTGCACTGACAGGTTTTACGAAAATGGTCATAACTCCCTCATCCTAACGCGGAATAAGGTGAAACCAAGTGTGTTGGAAAGCTAACTCAAAGAGCTTTAATTTGATAGGTTGCAGCCCTTCCAGTTCCTTGTGTGCTAAGAGATATGCCCCTTTAAAGTTGACCCTCCAAATCGCAATTTTTGCGATTTTCGAATTTTGATACGGTTGCTCTAAAATTCGGGTTAGACCCATTTCCCACTCAATTTGACCCCACAAATAAGAATATGAAGTCGAATTTCCGAAATCATGCACGGATTTTGAGATATATGGAAATTACAATTATAGTGTTTCCGAAGCACATTTTCGGGCATTTTTGGGGTCGTTTCAATATCTCCCCCTTGGGAACATTCGTCCCCGAATGTTAAAGAAACGTACATGAGAGACACAAACATGGCAATTTCAGCCCACATAAGGATGCAACAATGCACTTACACCTTATTTCAAAACCTCAACATAGTTGTAAAACCACAATGAACTTGTCAACTTAAACATGAATGTATGCAATGACATGGGGGCTGAACTTAAGACCTGAGATTTTATAAAGGGCTTAGATCAATACCTTAGGCTCGAGTGGAGTGGAAAAGATAAGGATATCGCCTTTGCATGTCCGCTTCGGCCTCCCAAGTAGCACTTTCAACTTGTTGATTTCTCCAAAGGACTTAATGGAAGCCACATCTTTGTTTCTCAACCTCTTCACTTGTCTATCTAAAATCTGGACCGGAACCTCTTCATAGGTCAAATTATCTTCAACAACACCCACAACATCAAGAGACACAATGGCATTCGGATCACCCACACACTTCCTCAACATAGACACATGAAATACCGGATGAACCAAATCCATCTCGCTAGGCAATTCCAACTCATAAGCTACCTTGCCAATTCTCCTCATCACCTTATAAGGACCCACGTATCTTGGGCTCAACTTGCCCTTCTTACCAAAACGAACCACACCCTTCATGGGTGTCACCTTCAAATAACCCCAATCACCAACTCGGAATTCAAGAGCCCTTCTCCTCACATCGGCATAGGACTTTTGGCGACTTTGGGCCATCTTCAACCTTTCTCTAATCAACCTAACCTTCTCAAGAGCCTCCATAACTAGGTCTGGTCCTAACAAGGCCACCTCACCAACCTCAACCCACCCAACCGGTGATCTACAACGCCTCCCATAGAGAGCCTCAAAAGGAGCCATACCGATGCTAGAATGATAGCTATTGTTATAGGAAAACTCAATCAATGGAAGATGATCATCCCAACTACCCTTAAGCTCCAATACACAAGCCCTAAGCATATCCTCAAGTGTTTGGATAGTCCTTTCGGCTTGTCCATCCGTTTGCGGGTGAAAGGCCGTAGAAAGCTTGACTCTCGTACCTAGACCCCTTTGGAAAGACTTCCAAAAGTGTGAAGTAAATTGAGTACCACGGTCCGATATGATGGATAGAGGAATCCCATGCAACCTTACCCAGTCATGAATATATAACCTTGCATAATCTTCCGCCCCATATGTTGTCTTTACCGGTAGAAAATGAGCCGATTTTGTCATCCTATCAACCACCACCCAAATAGAATCAACACCTTTTCTAGTCTTGGGTAAACCAACTACAAAATCCATATTAATTTCTTCCCACTTCCAAGTAGGAATCTCTATGTCTTGGGTTAGACCAACCGGCCTTTGATGTTTGGCCTTGACTTGTTGACAACTATGACAACCGGAGACGATTGGTCACTGTCGCTTCTTCATGCTCCCCAGCCAAACCACATCCCTCAAATCTCTATACATTTTGGTGGAACCGGGTGGATGGAGTAGGAAGAATTATGAGCCTCCTCAAGAATTTTCTCCCTCAAACCATCAACACAAGGCACACCACCTACCTTGGTACCTAAGGGCACCATCCTCCCCCTTGGGAAGAAAACTTCACCTGCCCTCTTTCACAAGGCCTTCAATTCAAAACAAGGAAGAATCAAGATCTTGTTTGCTATCACTCAATCAACCAAGGAAGACCTAGCAACGATCAACAAACGACAACATCCCACCATTTTACCACACCTCTTCCAACCTAACCCCCAACCTACCAACCGATGTACATCCCTACCATTTCCTATCACCAATATCCACATGAGCTAGCCTACCCATAGACACCCACTCAAAGCATCCGCCACACATTAGCTTTACCGGG
Organism: Solanum appendiculatum; assembly: GCA_018342035.1. NCBI lineage: Eukaryota > Viridiplantae > Streptophyta > Magnoliopsida > Solanales > Solanaceae > Solanum > Solanum appendiculatum. Next base: position 2,367 of record JAGDQO010000779.1, on the reverse strand, counting down.
ATGATAAGGCACACTCATATCATAATCTTTAAGAAATTCTAGCCACCTTCTTTGTCTCAAGTTGAGATCTTTTTGGGTGAAGACATATTGGAGGCTCTTATGATCGGTGAACACATCGACACGTACTCCATACAAATAATGACGCCAAATCTTTAAAGCAAACACCACCGCGGCTAATTCAAGATCATGCGTAGGATAGTTCTTTTCATGCACTTTGAGTTGTCTAGAAGCATAGGCTATCACCTTACCATTTTGCATTAGGACACAACCCAAGCCAACTCTAGAAGCATCCCAATACACAACAAATCCCTCAAGCCCATCCGGTAGTGACAATATAGGAGCGGACACAAGTTTATCTTTCAAGGTTTGAAAACTCCTTTCGCACTCGTCGGTCCACTCAAACTTAGCCTTCTTTTGTGTCAACTTAGTCATGGGAGAAGCAATAGAAGAAAACCCATTCACAAATCTCCGGTAGTAACCCGCTAAGCCCAAGAAGCTTCTAATATCCGACGGGGTCAATGGCCTAGGCCAATTTCTAATCACATCGGTCTTCTTAGGGTCTACCTTAATACCATCCCCCGACACCACATGACCTAGGAAGGCAACCTCCCTCAGCCAAAATTCACTCTTTTCATACTTGGCATACAACTTCTCCTCTCTTAATCTTTGCAACACAACCCTCAAGTGACCCGTATGTTCTTCCTCACTATGCGAATAGATTAAAATATCATCAATGAAAACCACAACAAAGGAATCAAGGTAGGGTTTAAAGACCCTATTCATTAGGTCCATGAAGGTAGCCGGTGCATTGGTCACCCCAAAGGACATGACCACAAATTCATAATGTCCATACCTAGTTCGGAAGGCTGTCTTGGGAATGTCACCCTCCCTCACCTTCACTTGATGATACCCGGACCGAAGATCAATCTTAGAGAAATGGCTAGCCCCTTGCAATTGGTCGAACAAGTCATCAATCCTAGGAAGAGGATATTTATTCTTGACGGTGACCCTATTGAGTTGCCGATAATCAATACACATCCTAAAGGACCCATCTTTCTTCTTCACAAACAACACCGGTGCACCCATGGTGATTGGCTAGGCCTAATAAAACCCTTCTCCAACAAGTCCCTCAATTGTTCTTTCAACTCCTTTAACTCCGCCGGGGCCATACGGTAAGGGGGAATAGAAATGGGTTGAGTATCGGGGAGGAGGTGTATGCCAAAATCTATTTCCCTTTCGGGAGGAACATCGGGAAGGTCATTAGGAAAGACATCAAGGAATACATTTACGACCGGAACCGACTCTATAAGAAGGGTTTTGGACTCCACATCCCTAACCCTCACGAGGTGATAGAGACACCCCTTAGAGATCAACTTACGGGCTTTAATGCAAGAGATGAATCTACCCTTGACTACCACATTTGGCTTTCCCACTCAAGAATGGGTTCACTTGGGAATTGGAACTTGACCCTTCGGGTTCTACAATCAATAGAAGCATAGTATGCATGCAACCAACCCATCCCAAGAACAACATCAAAATCGACCATGTTCAATTCAACAAGATCACAAGGCAATATTTTATGCAAGATGCAAATATGACAATTTCTATAGACCTTCCTAGCAACAATATATGCACCAAATAGGAGTAGACACCTTATATGACTCACGCAACGAGTCGGGCTCGTCTTCCTCTTGTATTAGACATGATCTTGCATAGCAAAGGACAACCGTTAGGGAAGAACTTAATTCAACTCTACAGCACGACTTAGAACATAGAGAAGGGAAACATTTCCTAAAACGTCTCATAGCCTCCTACTCATAGTTGTGGTGCGCAACACAACCATGAATCGGACTCTAATCAACGCGGTGTGTTGGACTCTGAGGATCATTCAACCTAGGGCTCTGATACCAAGTTTGTCACGACCCAAGCCTAGGGCCTAGATGTGACCGGCGAATGGGGAACCCGAAGGAACCCCAAACAAGCCCCATAGCGTATCATTACACATCCTTGGTCGCGGAAGCAATTAAATGACCATAAGCGATAAGCATAGTCAAGGGGAAATCGGGACTAAGGGAGCAAGAAGAAAAAAAAGAATGATACATAAATACCATAGATGAGTCAAGCTCAAGCATAAAACACAACTTGTCCAACACCACCTCTAAACATGAGTACTTAGCGGGGGCCAAGACAAACTACCGGGCTCACCCTCATAGTCAAAACATAACTAGAAAGGAAAAGTTTTATACATAGCAAAAGATCATGAGCAACGTCCCCGAAATGGAGGACTCACCAATAACCACTATAGAAAATCGTACTAGCCACGGGAGGAGGATGGTCAAGCGGTGCTCCGGTCCCTACATGGTGACA